>NW_020772344.1:0-10327 GCF_900518735.1 Pseudonaja textilis | reverse complement strand
GATGTGTTGGTAATTCTTGGGAAGTATTCTAGAATGAATGTTGCAATTTGTATCAGATAATATTTTACAGTTTTGAAACTTTTTGCATATTTATTATTGTTGATCACAGAAGATGTATACTACTTTGGAGGGATAATGTAACATTCATATATTCAGATTTTTATATTTTCATGTTACCTTATATTTCCAATCATCATAAAGAATAATGTCTTTAAAAATTAAGCACTTTCCATCTGAACAACGGACAATGTCTGCCTAACATCTAAAGTTTCTTCAATTTCCTATAACATCATCTGGCATTCTAATTAACACAAGGCACATACAAAACTGAATTTCTTACGTAAGTTCCTCAGGCATGGCTGGTGGAGGTTCCTGTATGAAATCTTTGGCACAGGAAAGGAAGATCCCATGAGAGGCGATATTGCCAATGAAGAGATCTCCAGATTGATGATAGATGTGAAGTGGACATTGTGGATACTGGACATTACATTTTGCTGTGAGAGCTTCATATGCTGTGTATGGAAGCAGAATTAACAGGAACATTCCTCCTATGAACATCCTGAGTGCAATGGAAAAATATTTTTCCTGCAGGTCTTTCTATCTACAAAGAAGTCGTTAGAATCTCTATTGATTCAGCAGCATGCAGAATGAAATATAATTACTATAATGCTAATATTAAATGAGTAGACAGTCTTCTGGCCAATCTAAAACTCCAAATATTGAACACTTGAGGTCATACTAACACATATCCCCATCCCTGCCACTAATGCTAGAGGTTAGATTTATCCAATATTTCACTGACTATGTTACATTTTGGGAAGAAACTGCAATTTTATGTCAGCTAATTTAATTATAGATATTATGCTAATTGTAGGAATGGGAATTATTTCTTATACAGAACTGAAATTCCATGTAGAATATCTTTAGAAAATCAGATGGAGTTAGCAAAGATGGCTAAACTGACTATTTTGATTAAAGAGAAAAATACCTTTATTTCTACTTGGAAACTGCTTCTGGACTTTATGCTTGATGTTGAAAAAAATGATACTTTGATTTTGAGTTTTACCAATTAAGTAGATTTATTGTTGTAAAAATTGCTAGTTTGTATTATTACATAAAAAGTTGAGGTTAGTTGTTATTGCCTTATTCTATTGCACCAAGGGAGTCAGAAGTCAATGCCTTTTTTCCTTTTCCCCTTGCTTTCCCCCACTATTCACTTCACCTTTTCCTTCCCTAATTTCCCTACTATTTACTTTTGTATTCTCTTTGTATGCCATATTATAAACTAATAAAAATTGAATGTAAAAACAAATATTGTAATGACTGCAGCAGGCACTATGTAGGACAAACAGGTAAAAGACTATCAGAACACATCCATGAATGCTACCTGGCAGTCAGAAGAAATGATGAAAATCTTTAATTTCACAACATATAGATAGGTTTAACCATAGTTTTAATTGGTAAATGTGACTACTTTAGACCATGCCAAGTCCAAAATTGCCAAGGAATTTTTAAAAGCATGGCACCCTGACAGGTCAGCCATCAATAGACACAGAGACATTAACAACATCTATGCAAAAGAGACTCACCCAGACAAAAAAGAAACAAAAAGTCTGAAGTACCTCTCTCCAAGGTTAACATAGACAACAATCAACTAAACCGGTGGTCACCAAAACAAAAGAAGGGGGTTAAAAATAGAAGATTCCAAAAAGTAACTAAAAAGGGGAATATCTGTAAAAGTAGGAAAGACAGGAAGAAACAGCAGAAAAGTAAAAGTGGGGAGGAAGATACAAAGAGGTAGAGGGACACAAATCAGAGGGAGAAAATATTTGGAAAAATAAAAGGGAAGAGAGGTAATGAGGAACAGGAAAGAAAAAAATATGGGAATTGTAAAATTATGCAAAAATTGTTTATTTAGATTACATAGGGATAATGGTTACTGAATTAAGAAAGGGGATTCTGCACTAATATGAGGGGTAATAAGAATGTATTTGCAATTACAAGTTATCTAGAAAATAGGGGAATATAGACCACTGAGAGGAGGGAAGGGTGCTGATATTTTTTTAGTAGATGAATGTATGTTCTTATTTTTATTGCTACAAGAAAGGTAAATGTTTATTATATATATTGAAATAATTGAAATGAATTGTGAGGATATTTTAAAATGAGATTAATATCAGTGACCAGGACTAGCTAAATGGATTAATTGTTTCTTTTTGTTCTATTTTTTTGGCATTATAAATAAAACCCTGTGGAAGTAAAGGGGGAAAATAGACTGCGGAATCTGACTGAAAAGTACAATGTTATGTAGTTCTTTTTTTAGGGAATGATTATTACTATAACTAATTAAAATAAATGTTTATTGGGAATTAAGATGAGGGAACTAAGGTAAACCACTGAGGTGGCACTCCCAAATTAGTAAAAGGGGAGGGGAAATTTATGTTCTATTTTGTGTGTAAAAGCTTGTATTAAACTAGAATCTATGGAAAGAATATCTGATGAAATTGCAAAACTGACAAATAAAGGAATTAAAAGGTAGTAAGTATGAAGATATAGGAATCATTTGTGTTTTAAATGAGAAAAGAGTATCACAGAAAAGGTCACGTTTAAAAAGAAACATCAATGTTTAAGAAATATTTGAAATAAATTGAAATGAATTGAGAAAATGTTTAGAATGAAAGTAACATTAGTGAACAGGATTAATTTGTTTGTTCCTTTTCTTATGAAAAAGTTGGAGAATTAAGTTAAAAATGGATAAGATAGGAAGTTGAATGTAGAAAATGAATAGATAATTATTGTCATATTTGCATGTAAAAGTGGTTACCCGGAATTATTTTGTACACTGCGTAGACGGTTCAACGTCGTGCCCATCCCCACGGTCATGAGGCAGTCCCGGCTACGATGGTTCGGCCACGTGAGCCGCGCCAAGGAAGAATCCATCATCAAATCTGTAATGAAGGTGACTGTCGGAGGAGCGAGACCGCGTGGTAGACCTAAACAACGCTGGATGGACACGATCAAGGCCGATCTAGAGATCGCGAAGGCAGACCCGACACACGTGGCAGACAGAGAGGTGTGGAAGCAGTACTCAAGGACATTAGCGGACCTCGCCCGAGCGCGAGACAAACGCTGAAGAAAAAGAAGAAGAAGATTTTGTACACTGAAAAGAGCTTTTTTTCCCTTTGTTCTGGAAAAAATGAATAAAATTTGTTTTTTTTTTAAAAAAAGGATTGGGATTGAGCAGGCATTGCTTGGAGCCGATCTTATAAGGAAGCCCCAAAGTGGGGACTCAATGGCACTGATCCACTAACTGGCCAGTCTTCCCATCTCCCTCTCCAGGGGCAGAGATGGCCATCCTCCTTCAAGAGCAAGCAGCCTCACTGGCCACTGCCCCATAACTGCCAAGCACTAAACAGGAGAAAGACAAGCAGCCAAGCAGCGGCAATAGCAGGGCAGGCAGCCACCTCCCCAGTCCTCAGTAGTACTCTGCCGGGCAAAAACAGGATGTGCAGAGGCACCCCGGGATCTCAATGCATCCTGTTTTTTGCCTCCCCACCCTCTAGAAGCTCTCTGCAAGCCAAAAATGAGGTATGTGAAAGCCTCCCAGGGCCTCCGTGTATCCTGTTTTGGGTCTCCAGTCCCTAGAAATGGGGCCATTTTTGGCCTCCCTCCTGCCTCCAGTACCTCTCTGCCATCCAAAAACAGGCCCATTTTTGGCATCCTGGTGCCTCTGCATGACCCTTTTTTTTTGCGACCCCTGTCTCCAGTATCTCTCTGCCTTACCTTCCAGTTCCAGCTTGCATAGATAAGTCCTGCACTCAGCCAAAGGATGGGGGCCAGTGGGTGAGTGAGGTGATGTGGGTGAGGCAGCTTCATGGTCCCACATGGACTGAATAATGGCTTTGGTGGGTCATATCCAGCCCACAGCCTCTAGTTTGAGAACCCCTGCACTAGAATATAAACTGACAGCAAATTAACACTCCTTACTAGCACTGATGATGTTACCTACTTTGAGTAGTGAAACAACTCCCCATGTCAACTCTGAGCTACAACTATTCTCCTTTGTTAGTTCATTTAACTGCACTGAAAAGAGACAGTTTTTTTCCTTTACCCTGCACTTTTCACTTTCCTTTATTTCCTTTTCCCAATTTATCACTATTTTCAGGTTCATTATATTAAAAACTCTAATAAGTACAATAAAATTATATTATAAACAGAAAATCAAGACACAAAATAACAGTTTATTGAGCTCTCCATTGTGCAAATATACATACTTTTTCTGGAAAATGAGCAGATGCCATATGGTCTATCAACTCTTCCAGTGTTGCCAATAAGGTAGGTATTTGTTAAGATTTTCCAGAATGTCAGTATGTCCAAATATTGCGGAATGTGTATAAAAAAATCCAATTATTCTTCTAGCATATTTTCCAGTGTGAAGTAGATGAAAAACCATCTTGCATGACCTATCCACAATTGCACAATTAAAACAAGGTTTCTATGTAAAATAGGCTTGACTTATAGTCATGACACAGCAGAAAAAGCATCACTTCGGCCTTCCAGAAAAGAATACTTGAATCAATCTACACTCAAACAATATAGTGTTCCCTGAAAATCACCCATGTTTATCTAATTGCATGGTCTTGGTGAAGGTCTGGGGATCTTAAGGATAAAAGTGATTGTTTTGCCATTTGTTCCATTTTATGGGAAATATGGCACAGATAATCTCTTGCTTATCCCCATTGCATCATGCCATTAAATTCTAACGATTTCTTTCAACCATCCATTTTCTTTCAATATTCATGATAAAAAAAGTATTCAAGAAATCATTACATCCCTAAATAGAGAGTATTTTAATTCTAAGTTTCTTCACATTTGTATACAAAAGGCAAAGTTTTTTTTTTAAATAACGTTTTAAATTAACTTCCTATGAATTTGGAAAATAATTATTTCCTTGTAAAATTTTAGCTGTCCAACAGTTATTCTGTTCAGGTAAAAATAATAACTATGTATTATTAGAATTTAAATGAGAATAACTTAAGATATCTGTGTTAATATTTATAAAACAAAACTCATTTAATTCCTATATAAAAATGTAGCTTCTAAACAAAATTCATATTTTTAGAAATATACTGTATATAATGCATTCATATATAAGATCTATTTGACTCCACCCACTTCTGGACTAGATAATGTTAGTAATCCAAATATAGGTACCTCTTGATTTCTAACTACAGTTAGGGCATTTTGGAATGTCTGTTGCTAAGTGAAACAGCTGTGAATTGGGGACTTCCAGTGGTGACATTGTGATGGTGAGAGGTGAAAAAGAATGGGCTCCATTCTACAAACCTTTTTCTTGGCACTGAAAAGACTCCTGAGGGGTACACAGATCCAGAGTGATCCATGACAGTGTGGGTAAATTCAAGGAGCAGAGTGGGGGAGGGTGACTGCCCCTGAGATAAAGAGATACTCTTTGATCTCAGTGCATAAGTGGCTGCCATCCCTGAATGGCAGCCCCAAAGTCTCGACAGCCCAGTTGCAAGAAGGAAGCAAATTTAGAATAACTGACTGTGGCATTGACTGGACTTGATGGTGCGAAGATCACATGCAACAACCAGGGATTGCTTTAAAAGAAGGTTCGTAATTCGCAGAGGGTGAGAGAGACAGGAGAAAGCCGATGGGAGCTCCAAAAAAGGCGGTAAACAGGCAATGGAGTGAGCAGTAATGGGGAGTGGAGGAGTTGCTTGAGAGAGTGAATTTCATGATCGGTACAAGCAAAGAATCAGAAAAAAAGATTAGAGGCCTTTAAAAGATTTCTAGACTCAAAAGAAGATTTTTTTTTTTGCAATAATGTTAGCTGCTAGGCCACTTATACTTGACTGTGATAGTGACAGAGAAAAATGGAAGAGGAAGCAGCTGAAGTAACAGAGGTGGCTGCTTCACCTATGATGCAAAAAAACATCAAAGGAATGCTCACAACAGAAAAGCAGAGTGTAGCCCCAAGTACACTAAATATATAAACCACACTACTAACAATACAAGAATCAATAATTAAGCTTCAGGGAACGATGATGAAAAATCATAGTGAAATGAAAGCAGAAATAAGTGAAGGAAAAGAAGAATGGGGAAATTAAAAAGTGAAATGAAAACCGATATACATAAATTGGATGAAAAGGTTGGCTCGATTCAGCAGGCATTGGAAAAAAATGAACATACAATAAAAGAAGTTGAAAAACATACAGAACAAATGGAGAGAAAATTAGATCTGGTAGATCAAAAAATGAAAATAATAAATAAAGAATTAGAGGACTCGCTTATCCACCTAGAGATGGATCGCTTATCCACCTAGAGATGGATCATGCAACTTCATACCTTAGGTTCCAGAATGTAATGGAAATGAAGGAAGAAGACTTGGAATTAGTGATGGCTGAAATGATAGCGGAAACTCTATAATGGGACAAAAATGAAACATTGAATAAAAAGGATGATGTCTATTGAATGAGCATGACTTATGCCAGACGGCATAAGTTACTAAAGGAGGTGCACATACGGTTCACAAGAAGAAGGGTTTGGGGTATATTATACAAAATGACAAAGGATGAACCAATGGTGTACAAGGGAAAAGAGATCCAGATGTTAAAACAGGTTCCGAGGAGAGTGAGGGAACAAAGACGGGACTATCGATTTCTGGTCACATAGCTTACTAAACAAAATATTCTGTTTCAGTGGTTAGTCCCAGAAGGGATGTTAGTGACTGGGAGGAAAAGAAATTTAAGATTGATTCCTTAGAGGAAGCCCAAGAATTTTATGATCAGCTAGTAGGACTGGAGGACCAAAGCAGTAAAGAAGAACTTGAGTCGAATAGTCAGGAAGAAGAAGAACAACAAGGAACCAAAGAAGGAGACCAGGGGACAAAAGACAAAGAACAACAAGAAGAAGGAGACCCAAAGGTGATAGTAAGAACCCAAAGAGACACAAGAGCCAACAGACAACAAAGACTGAGATACAATTAAGAAGACGGGAGAAGAAATTGAACTATTATTGTTAAATATAAATGGATTAAATTTGGCAACAAAGAGAAAAAGAATATTGGCAAAATTAATTAAACAAAAAGTTGACATAGTATGTTTACAAGAAATGCATATCCAAAGAATAGACAAAAAATATTTAGAGTGCCCTAAATTAGAGAAACTATATACAGCGTCAGTGGACACCCCCCCCCAAAAAGGAGTAGCCGTATATGTTCAGGAGGAAATAAAAACAAAGTTAATTTTCGCGGATCCTAAAGGAAGAATCCTAATGATGGAAATGTGTACAAAAAGCAGTACTATTAGTAGTAATATATGCACCCAATGAAAATCAACAAGAATCTTATAAAAGATTACATGAGAAAATTATAGAAACAGAACAAAGAAACATATGCATCAATGCAGTAGTAGATTACAAAAAAGACTATAACAGCAAAAAGAAAATTAGAAAGAAAAGTTTACTGCCAAAAACATGCCTTGAAATGATAACAGAACTCAATTTAATAGATATATAGAGACAACTGAATGTAGATAAAAGACAATTCACCTTTTATTCTAATCCACACCTATTGTGGTCCCATATTGATATGGCTTGGATGGATGGAGAAACAGAGAAAGAAGTGGAAGACATAGAAATAATACTGAATACTTGGGCAGACCACAACCCACTTAGAATAACTTGGGGAGGTTTAAAAAAAAACAAGATGAAGATGAACCTTAAATAAACAAATGTTTAAAGATAAAGAGTTTACCCTGAAATTTAGAGAAGTAGATCTATTTTTTAATTAAAATACTAGACATCACACATCATTACAAAATCTTTGGGATACCATTAAGGTCTACATACATGGAATTATAATATTGTATATAGCTAAAAGAAACAAAGAGAGGTGGAAACAGCAAAATACCTCCCAAGAAGAAAACACCACAAAACACTAAATTTAAGAACAATTGACTTTAACTAAACATAAACTTAATATATTAGAGCAGGAAAAAATTATGAAAAACTTAAAAGCAGCCAAACAAACATTTTTTGAGCAAGCAAACAAACTGGGAAGATGGCTTGCCCATAGACTAAAAAAAGAGAGGGAAAAAAGAATAATACATCAATTACAAGATGAAAATGGAGAATACCAGCATACAATGGAAGAGATTTGTATAAAAATGAGGAGGTAGAGGATGAGTAGATATGAAAATATTTGAGAGAGGAAAGGAGTCCATTAATAGAAGAATGAAGGGAAAGCCTATCTAAAGTGATAACTATGACAGAATTGAAACAAGCAATTAAGAATCAGAAGAAGAATAAAGCCCCAGGGACTTCCGGGGAAGATATATAAAATAATGGAAGAACAGATAGAACCACAGATGTTAGATCTATACAATGAAGTCTTCACAGAAGCCAAAATCCTGGATTCATGGAGGATACATATATTTCGTTAATACCAAAGGAGGATACAGACAAAAGATTAATTCAAAACAAAAGACCAATATCATTACTGAATGCCTACAAAATATTTACAACTATAATAGCACATAGACTTAAAATATTACTAAATGAATATATCCATCCTGATCAAAATGGATTTTTGCTGTTAAGGCAAATCAGAAATAATACTAGGATTGTATTAGACATTATATATTATTTATATAATTATTATATATTATTTATAATACATAAAATTATATATTGCAATGTCCTACCTGTCAATGAATACTTCAGCTTCAACCATAACAACACAAGAGCACACAATAGATACAAACTCAAGGTAAACTGGACCAAACTTGATTGCAGGAAATACAACTTCAGCAACAGAGTGGTCAATGTCTGGAATACTCTACCTGACTCTGTAGTTTCTTCCCCAAACCCCCAAAACTTTAACCTTAGACTGTCTACTATTGATCTCACCCCTTTCCTAAGAGGACTGTAGAGGGCATGTATAAGCGCACCAACATGCCTACCATCCCTGTCCTACTGTTTTTTGTCTTATATGTATCCATTTCTTGTATTCATAACTATGTTTATACTTATACCTGTTATCTTATAATCACTTGACAAATAAATAAAATAAAATAAAATAAATAAATAATTTTTTGAATAGTATGAGGTGCATCCAGAGAAACAAGTAGCACTTGTCTTTCTGGATGTGCAGAAGGCATTCAATAATTTAAATTGGAAACTCATGATTCAACAAATTCAAACTATGAAATTAGGAGATAAATTCGAGAATATAATAAAAATGATATACTCCACCCAAAGGCGAACATTATACTAAATGGTGAAAATACCCAGAGTTACAACATAAGGAAAGGAGCAAAGCAAGGCTGTCCTTTGTCACTTCTGCTTTTTATTTTGTTCCTAGAAAACTTTCTTATATGAATTAGACAGAATTCGGAAATAAAAGGAACTAAAAGTCAAAAAGGAAGAATACAAATTACAAGCCTTTGCAAATGACCTGATATTTATTATTGAGGATCCCTTAGAGACAGGAAATGAGCTGATTAAAGAATTGGAAAGATATGGGGAAATATCTGATCTTAAAATTAATAGTCAAAAAACTAAACTGTTGACTAAGAATTTGATGGAATTACAGAAAAAAGAATTGGAAAGAATAATGGGACTGCAAGTAATAAAGAAAATTAAATATTTAGGTATCTGGCTGACCACACAATGCAAAACAATAAAAAAGAATAACTACATGAAACTCTTACAGCAAACAAAGATAGATTTAGAACTATGGGCCACATTACAATTATCACTATTAGGAAGAATAGCGGCAATTAAAATGACTATTTTACCTAAAATTTTATACTTATTACAAATGATCCCCATAAAATTAGAGAAAAACTTTTTCAATGAGATGAATAAGAGTATAGCAAAATTTATATGGCTAGGGAAAAAACTTAGAATCAAAATTAAAGCATTGCAAGACAATAGAAGCAGAGGTGGCTTAGGATTACCAAATTGGGAACTTTATTACAGAGCAGCTGTTCTAATATGGACTAAAGAATGGATTAATCTAAATAACAAATTAATATTAAGTTTAGAGGGCCATTAATTTTTGTGGGATATAGGAAAAAGCAATTATATTTCCACAGACACGATCAGAGATTCATTAATATAAATTGGATTAAAATTAAAAGGAGATACTATATGAAAATTCTGATTTGGCTGTCCATGATGGAAGCTATGATACATCCCAATAATTTGGACTTATGTAAAATGGCTAAATATAAAGATGTTTTAGATGAACAGGTAAAATTAAAATTGAATCAGAATTTGCAAAAACAAGGGATACATATTG
>NW_020772340.1:0-10346 GCF_900518735.1 Pseudonaja textilis | reverse complement strand
CATTCTCCAAGGAGTGAGTGTGCAAGTATTGGAAATCAGGCAGGGGAGGCACCTCCTGTTCAGCTGGAGCAGTCAGATGACAGGGAACAACTCTCCAGCCATACAGAGGTGAGTTTAATAACATTGGTCAAAAAGGCTCCTTGCTTATCAAAGGGTGATTCACGAGTAATTGCAACCAGCTGCTTAGCGACAGGTTTATACATCTCCTTTGTTTTCAGTCTTTTCTGGAGACAACCCTTTGGCTTCAACATGGGCAGCTATGTGCCTCTTCATTTCAACTTGTCATCAACTCTTGTTCCTGCTTTGCTCATGACCTTTTGTCTCTTGGACTGGCTGACTACCCATTGCTTATTATCTTGCCTTTGGTGCTTTGGAAAATAGAATGACCCCCTCTTCTTTGTGGCAGCACTCAAATATTGGAATACTGCTATCATATCTCCACTAGTCCTGCTTTTTTTTAAAGTAAACACAACCAATTCCTGCAACCGTTGTTCATATAGTTTAACTTCTAGTCCCCTTATCTGTGTTGCTCTTTTCTGCCAAATCTCTACATCTTTTTAATAATTTGATGACCAAAACTGGATGCAGTATTCCAAGTGTGGCCTTACCAAGGCATTATGAAGTGGTATTAACACTTCACGTGATTTTGATTCTATCCTTCTGTTAATGCAGCCTAGAACTATGTTGGCTTTTTTGGCAGTTGCAGCCCATGGCTGGCTCATATTTAAATGATTGTTCATGAGTCCCCCAAGATCCCTCTCACAGTTACTACTCTTGAGAGAGGTATGACGTACACCAGAGGTGTCAAATTCTATTTCATTGAGGGCCACATCAGGGCTGTGTTTGACCTCGGGGGGGCAGAGTGGGCACAGCCAGGGTGGGTGTGGCCAGCTCAATGTCCATTATGTTGGGAGTACCTGTGATGGCCTGAGTGCTCTGCCAGAGAAAATGGGCTCCCGATGGCCTCCTGTAACCCTCTGCCAGCAAAAACAGCTCGCAGCCTTCCTGAGCTCAGTTTTTGCTGGCAAAGGCATCATGGACCAGTCCTTCACTGTTTCCAGTGTGGCCCCATGAGCCAGATCTAAGTATCCTGTGATTCAGTCCCTGGGCCTTGAGTTTGACACCGCGACCTATACTAAACCCGTGCATTTGGTTTTTTTTCTTGTCTGAATATAGAACTTACTTTTTTCACCATTGAATTTCATTTTGTTAGATAGCACCCAATGTTCTAGTCTGTGAAGATGCTTCTTTATCTTAAGCCTATCTTTTGGAGGGTTGGATATTGCTTCCAGTTTGGTGTCCTCTGCAAATTTGATGAGTTCCCCATCTGTCTCCTCGTCAAAATAATTGATGAAGATGTTGAAAAGTGCTGAGCCTAAAATGGACCCTTTTTGTCTAAGACATTTTATCCTCCACATATCCCAAATAAACTTCCCAGAGACCCAGCAGTTGTTCTGATGGGTTCCCTCTAACCAGTAAAGACCAGGTCAACCCTAAATATGGATTTGGCATGACTATTAGCGAGACACCATGAGGGTGAAAAAATATTGCTATTTCACTACCTTTATCATTGTGAGTTAATCCTCAATACAGGCTCTTACACACGTATGATAATATTCCTTTGTTGTTATCCAGACACCTTTCAGCTGTTGCATCTTCTGGAGCTTCTCTGTTAACCAAAAGTACACTACGGCATTAACAAAGAATGGAAGTGTGATCCAAGGCTTCATCCACTCGCCCATTCCCAGACTGAGACCTTACCTGGATCAGCAGATCCAATGAAAGCAACTTCGTTAGGCATTCAAGTGCAACAACTAGAACCCAGAGCCACCAAATATCTCATTAGTCAGGCACTGAGAGTGGGCCATACAGTGGGACAACTTTTGAATAGCAGATCAAATGTCACCAAGTATAACCCACTAAAGCTGTCACAATCAACTATCCTGTCAGCTTCTGTGATGACCTGGGATGTGGCACAAAGGCAACAAAGTCAAATAAGCAAGAAAAATCCCTTTAATACTTCCAACTTTGCCCCCAATGTCCAGGTTACCTTTGACTGGAGAAAAAACTCTCCCAAGAACAGCTTTTAAGAGGAGGAAATGTCTGAAAACAAAGTACATACAAACTGTAAATAAAAATCCAAACAAACCACACTGCAGTAATTAACTTGACAGGGCAGGAGAAGGAATTACAGCCTTGAAAGCCCAGAAAAACACAGTTGGGAAGATGCCAGGAACGCAAGTAAGCCTCGACAATACCTGATAATTCATGATTTGCTCCCAACAACTTGCTGTGCGCAGCTTCCTGTTTTATACATTGTGTTCACAGCTGCAGCTAATGAAGGGAATCAGGGCCCTTTCCTCCCCCATAAGCCACACAACTCACATTGCTCCCTTCTCTGTTCCTCCCTGCATGCCCTCAGATGAAGAGTGGGTGGGCCTGGGTCTTCCTCCGAATTCCTGTTCCCTTGCTTTACCTCTCCCCTGTTCTGCCCAGACAGCCTTTGCCTTCCCCGGTTTCTTCCACAGCTAACAGAGCCACGCTCCCACTCCCTGTCAGCTGCTTGGCCTCACCCTCTGAATCAGATTCTGACAGGTGCATTGTTATGTCCCTGGAACTTGCCAAAGTCCCCACCCAGGTCCGTTCATGCTGCGGGGGCGTTTGCTGCCCCTCATTGGCTGGCCTCCCTCGACGGCCGGCTATAAAAGCCAGCTGCAGGGTCCGGCCAGCCGCTGATCGCTGTGAGCCTGCTCCAGGCAGGGCTAACATGTTCAGTCCTTTATTGCTTCAATAAAGTCTTGTTGCATCCATGCCCTGGTCTAGCCTCTCATTGCTCAACTACAACACTGGCGACGAGGATGGGATGGCTACCAGAGGCAATCCGCAACAGCTGAAATCACTAAAACCGCTGAGCCACAGCCGCGCCGCCGGAGAGCTCGGTCAGCAAGAGCAAAAGTAATAAGCGTCTGTAGCCGCTTGGTTAGCAAGCTACAGGGGAAAGTGAAGCGCTGCGAGCCGCAGCCGCTCAACACAAAAGAGCGCGAAATTCAAACGGCTGTCGTTTGGATTTCTTGCCGGAATACAGCGCGGTGCTGTTATTCCGAGTCACTGACGCTTACGCAGGCGCGAAATTTGAAGCGCTATCAGAGGCGGCTAGCCATTACCGCCTACGCTCTCCAGGAGCGTGAAATTCAAAACGCTGCCAACAGCCGTTGCAGCTTAGCCACAACTGTTAGCCCAGAGAGAGAGCAGAGAGGTTCTGTGGAGCCTCTCCAGAGCTGTAGTCACTAGCCTGACAAGAGCACAAAGTGCCATTTGTTGTCCCAGAGAGATTTCACAACAGCATAACTTGCAGAAGTCCTCATCATGAACTCCAACCCAGCCTTTCCACCATTCAAGCCGGATGAAGAAAAGTGGGAGTCATACAAGAATCGTTTTAACCACTACATCGACGCTATTGGTCTGGCTGATGCTGGGGAGCACAGAAAAAAGTCATTCTTCCTCAGTTATTGCGGAGCCGTCGTTTTTGATACCGCCACAGCACTCGTTGCTCCACGTGAGTTAAAGAATGTCCCCTGGGCAGAATTGCTAGAGATTCTCACCAATCATTACTCCCCCAGACCATCACAAATCGTGAGGCATTTCACCTTCCGGATGAGGAAGCAAGCGGAAAAGGAAACCGTCAACCAATATATGGCCGCCTTGAGGACTGCAGCTCTCCACTGCGGGTTCGGGAACTATCTAGATGACATGCTCCTCGACCAGCTCGTCTGCGGGGTCAAAGACCTTCACCTCCAAAGGCGACTACTCGCCAGGAAGGACCTCAACCTCTTCCAGGCCGTCGAGGAAGCCTTGGCAGCAGAACTGGCAACCCAGTCAGCCACCGAAATTCAAGGTCCCGTTCCCAAACAAAGCTGCGCCACAGTTCATTCAGAAGAGGTAGTCAACGAAGATGATCCCAACGATCAAACAGACATCCACCGTCTCACCCATGCCAAACAACCACAGGCAGGAGCCAGGCAAGAAACCAACAGCGCACCCAAACACATCATCCTGTGCCTATCCTGTGGCGGACCTCACTCGAGAGCTTCGTGCAAATTCAAGGGTGCCATCTGTAACAATTGCCACAAAAAAAGGCCACATCGCCAGAGTCTGCCAGGCCGCGCACAACTCAGCACAAAAGGTTCCTTCCTTTTCCCATTCTGGGCCCCAAAGGCAAGTACTAAATTGTCACACTTGCTACCATGCTAACCACACCTGTCACTCTATTAGTAAAATAACACTCTCCATTTTATTAGAAGGTAAACCTTGTCGTATGGAGGTTGACACAGGGTCAGCGCTCTCAATCATCTCTTGGAGCACCCTCAAGAAAATCCAGCCCAGACTATCCAGAAACCAGCTCCAGAAGTGCCAGATCACCTTGAGGGATTATCAGGGAAAGGACATTCCAGTACTCGGCAAAGGCAAGTTCCTTGTTAATTTTAAAGCTTTCAAAGGCCACCTGCCTCTAGTGGTAGTTAACGGCAACCTCCCTAGTCTTCTGGGGCTTGATTGGTTCCCCTACCTCGGCCTAGGGTTAACAGGAGTCCATGCTGTCTCAGCTTCTGACACTGACTCCTTATTCACTGACTACTCAGACATATTCAGCGATGAGTTAGGGTGTTATAATGGTACCCCCATCTCATTTGCAGTTGACCCCCAAGCGGTTCCAGTCCGGCTGAAACCGCGTAGAGTCCCATTCGCCATTCGGCCTAAACTGGACGCAGAGCTGGATAAATTATTAAAGCAAGGGGTCATTGAGCCGACAGACTTCGCCAAATGGGAGACGCCAATTGTCACACCCCTTAAAAAGGATGGCAGCCTGAGAATTTGTTCAGATTACAAAACAACAATTAACCGCTTTCTACAAGTTAGCGCGTACCCAGTCCCGGTCATTCAACATTTATTGCATACCTTTGAGCCTGGCAACATTTTTGCCAAATTGGACATGTCACAAGCGTATCAACAGTTCCCTGTTGACAACCAAACAGCCGAACTGCAGACCATTGTGACCCACAGGGGTGCCTTCCGGTGCAAGCGTCTCCAGTTTGGCGTAAGTGTTGCCCCGGGCATCTTCCAATCCCTCATGGAGCGTATACTACAGGGCCTCCCTGGCGTCGTGCCCTACTTCGACGACATATTGGTCTCGGCCAGGGACAGGCCCCAACTCTTCCAGAGAGTCAGAGCAGTGTTAGACAGGTTCAGACAGCATGGCCTCAAATTAAAAAGGGAGAAATGTGCCATTGCCACAAGACAGGTGGACTTTCTGGGCTATAGAATTGACGCCTCAGGCATTCACCCCCTAGAATCCAAGGTCAAGGCAATTCATGAGGCACCCACGCCAACCACTAAAGCCGAGCTACAAGCCTTTTTGGGATTATTGAACTTTTATGCATCATTTCTACCTCACAAAGCATCAGTAGCAGAGCCTTTACACAGGCTCTTAGATAAAAAATCACCTTGGCACTGGGGACACAAGGAAGACACCGCTTTTCGCGCAGTCAAATCACTGCTCACATCAGACGCGGTCCTTATTCAATTTGACCCACATCTTCCATTGGTACTAGCCGTGGACGCATCCCCTTTTGGGATTGGCGCCGTATTAAGCCATAGACTACCCAACGGCTCCGAGGCACCAATCGCTTTCTTTTCCAGAACGCTCTCAGCGACAGAGCGTAACTATAGTCAAATCGACAAGGAGGCTTTAGCCGCAGTGGCCGCGGTTAAGAAATTTCATGAATTCCTGTTTGGCCACAACTTCGAGCTAATCACGGACCACAAGCCTCTCCTGGGTCTTCTTTCTGGAGACAAGCAGACTCCCCAAGTGTTGTCTCCCAGAATGACGAGGTGGACCTTGTTCCTGGCGGCTTATTCGTACAAGCTCATCCACCGCCCAGGAAAAACATTAAGCCACGCAGACGCCCTCAGCCGCTGCCCCCTGCCAGCTCCAGCTGAAGACCCGGCCCCGGTCCATGCCATCTTCGATGTCACCGAGCTCGACCTTCCTGTCACCACCCTCGACATCGCCACCAAATCCAAGACGGACAAAACCATCGCCCAGGTACTGGACTGGGTGAGGAGGGGGTGGCCGGGCTCTAACCTCGCAGCCGAATTCACACCTTTTAAGACCCGTCAACAGGAACTGTCTAGCATACAGGGCTGCCTGTTGTGGGGCACCCGGGTTGTCATTCCGGCCTCTCTTCGCACACCAGTCTTAGAGGCACTACACGAGGGCCACCCGGGCATCGTCCGGATGAAGGCGTTGGCTCGGAGCTACGTCTGGTGGCCTGGCTTGGACGACGACATTGTCAAGTGGGTAAGCTCATGCCAACCCTGTCAGGAATCCAGACCATCCCCTCCAGTCACCACCCCCACAAAGTGGGAGAGCGCCAACGCGCCTTGGTCAAGGCTACACATTGACTTAGCGGGTCCAATACACGGCAAAACCTTCTTGGTGGTCGTAGATTCATACTCTAAATGGATCGATGTGGCCCAACTATCCACGACCACCACGCAAGCAGTTACCAAGGCTCTGACCCATCTATTCGTAACACATGGGCTACCAGATACCATAGTTTCGGATAATGGCCCCCAGTTTGCCTCAACAGAATTTAGCCGTTTTGCCACAAATCTTGGCATCTGACACATCTTCACGGCCCCCTTCCATCCTGCCAGCAACGGACTGGCGGAGAGAGCTGTCAGATCCACAAAAGAAGCGTTAGCCAGATTCAGCAAAGAAGATTGGCATCACAGACTCTCCCGCTTCTTGCTAAGCCAACACTCAACCCCTTGCATGGTCACCAACAAATCCCCTGCTGAACTTCTGATGGGTAGACGCCTAAGAACTGTGTTAGATAGGCTCCACCCTCACTATTGCCCTGACACCCCTCTCGCTTCAATGACGGGGGTCAGAGATTTTGTCTTGCAGGAACATGTTTTTGCAAGGAACTATGCCGGAGACCCACTGTGGATTCCAGGAGTGATAGTAGCCATCACCGGCCCCAGGTCGTACCAAGTCCAGCTGGAAGACGGCCGCATCTGGAGAAGACACCTGGACCAGCTAAGGAAGCGACAGGGTACCTTCGCTAGTGCCGGACCGTGGGCTCAGGTCGACCCCCAGGTGCCACACCAAACTCTCATTGAAGACCATGCCAGAATCTCTTCACCACCACCACCCGGACCAAGGGAGCAGGCAGTAGACCGGGACTGCCCGATGGGTCCGCCACCTGAACCAGCAGACGGGGCCACGACATCACCGACCAGCAGCACTGCACCGGTTCCTGTGCAAACCTCAGAGCGAGGCTGCACCCCATCACCAACCCTACCGGGTTCCTTGAAGTCTGAGACACTTGGTAACTCACTGGAGTTACGATGCTCGGGGCGCCAGCACAGACCGCCCGCTTATTTAAATGACTATGCCTGTTCGCATCTGTGGGGAAGGGGTGTTATGTCCCTGGAACTTGCCAAAGTCCCCACCCAGGTCCGTTCATGCTGCGGGGGCGTTTGCTGCCCCTCATTGGCTGGCCTCCCTCGACGGCCGGCTATAAAAGCCAGCTGCAGGGTCCGGCCAGCCGCTGATCGCTGTGAGCCTGCTCCAGGCAGGGCTAACACGTTCAGTCCTTTATTGCTTCAATAAAGTCTTGTTGCATCCATGCCCTGGTCTAGCCTCTCATTGCTCAACTACAACAGGCATGACAGCTTCCGTCTTTCATTCAAACCCCCAGTTAACTCTTGTACGCCAAGGTGTAAATATCAATGTCCTCCATCTCCAGATACGAAATGTAATCTGAAGAGAAAAACTGACTCAGAGACATCAGGAACACAGGAACTCCCAACCACATTTACTTGGCAATATTTGGGGGGAGGATTCTCAAAAAATATCAAACATGGATAGGACAAAAGGGCCCCTCTTCACCAACCATGTCCACAGAAAAAGAAGCTGGATTACAAATTTCCCCAAAATCAGTTTCTGGAAGGTATGGCAAAAATCAAGTTGCACTATCCACTATGCATGAGCACTGCCACAATCATTCCCACAGACCTGACAGCCCACTATGAGATGACCCGGGGCATGGCACAAAGGCAACACAGTCAAATAATCAATAAGAGTCCCTTTATTATCTCCAACTTTGCCCCCAATGTCCAGGTTACCTTCTGGCTGGAGAAAAATTCTCCCAGGAACAGCCTTTGACTGCAGAAAATTCAGTCCAAAACATGAGCAACACAAACTGTAACTTAAAGTACAAACAAGCCAAACTGAAGTAATTAGTTTGGCAGGGCAAAAACAAGAATTTCAGACTTGAAAGCATGGCAAAACTCACACAGTTGGGAAGACGCCAAAATCACAGATAAACCACATCAGTACAAAATAGTCACATTTGCTCCCAACAGCCTGCTGCACACAGCTTGCCTTTTTTATACACTGTGTTCCCAGCTGCAGCTAATGAAGGGTATCAGGGCCCTTTCCTCCCCCATAAGCCACACAACCCACATTGCTCTCTTCTCTGTTCTTCCCTGCATGATGAAGAAGGGGTGGGCCTGGGTCTTCCTCTGAACTCCTTCTCCCTTGTTCTACCTCCCCCCTGTTCTGCCCAGCTGGACTTTGCCCTTCCCCAGTTTCCTCCACAGCCAACAGGGCCACAATCCCACTCCCTGTCACTGTTCAGCTTTCTCCTCAGATTCAGACTCTGACAGGGGCATACACTATTTAATAAACTAAGATACTTCAAATTATAAATAATTTCAGTTTCTTAAACAAATATGGAAGGAGAAAGGAGACAGCATCAAGCACAAAATATTAAATATTCTATCTATTCTAAAGTGTTTCCCCATTAACCATATGGTTTATTCCACAGTCTACATTCACTTGCTCTTAATCAGCTCCCATCCAAAAATCATTATTTCTAGAAAAGAATGGAAATAAAAATTTGATTTCAACCATAATGTCAGATTTGGGAAGCCATATTGAGACCAGATGCTCCCGTGCTACCACATTTTGAGCCTGGGAAAGTGGGGGGGGGATTTCTTGGAGTGTATATAGTTAGACATAATAACATTCTTTTTCTTATTTAAGGTCATGTTGTTTTACACATAAGTGAGGGGAAGTCTTAAGCAGGACGGATGGTGATTGGGCCATGTGATGTGATGATGGGTGCCAGGGATGGATTTTGTTGTTTTTACTTTTTTTCAAGGAAGCCCAGAACTTTCAGATTCGGGATTCCACAGTTGTGCCACTTACTATCCAAAATAAAAGGAACTTTTGAGAAGATGTCTGTCTCAGAATTATTGTGTGGAGTGGAGGTTTGCTGGAACACTGACAAACAAACAATTTTAAAATTATCTTTCCACCTAAGGATTCATATATGGAGATCAAATAGAAAACAAAACCAACAGTTCCAACTCTTAACATTAGACAGGGTTCAAGGGCTCAGGAGTGGGATTCTACCAGTTCACACCTATTCGCTAGAACTGGTTGTTAACATTCTAAGCAGTTTGGAGAACCGGTTGTTAGAAGAAATTACTGGTCTAATCCTGTAAGGAAGGCAGGAAGGAAACATTTTGGTGTTGCTTACAGAAACTCCCTCTCCATTAACCCTTATTGCATTCTTGGTAGGACTAGACTTTCTGTCTCAGGAACATCTCTAGAGTTTTTTTCCCCTCCTTTGCTAGTACTTTGCTTGTGTGGAGTGACCATTCAAAGTTACAATGGCACTGAAAAAAGTGACTTAAAACAATTTTCACACTTACAACTGTTGCAGTATCCGCACAGTCATGAGAGGCCAGGCAAGGAGATGCATGATATTGAGTTGGCCACACCCAGCCAATACTATGACCACCAAGCCATGTCCACCCAGTCACATGACCACCAAGCCATGCCCACCACCTAAGCCATGCCCACAGAACCAGTTGTTAAAAAATTTGAATCCCACCCCTGGTACTGATTACTTAATAGACATTAGAACACAGTGGTAGAGTTAAGTGCCATCAACCTAGAATGTCACGAAAGTTCATAGCTCTAGCTGACATCTCCAGTGTTCTCTGGACACAAAATCCCACACTGAAGGACAGCAGAAGTCATTATCTGGATATTGATCTATCTTCCTCCAGCATAACTTTCTGGGCATATCCTGACAGAAAAGACCACAACCATTAGAGAACATTGCTTCCAGGGGTGGATCTGTGAATTTTTACTAAGATATTAAAATTCTGCAGCTGTCCTTTACAATGTGGGGCCCTGGAAGGCATTCAGAATCCCAAGAGAAGTTTCTTCTCACTGTAATTTTCATAATTATGGTGTTTGAGACCTC
>NW_020772338.1:0-10349 GCF_900518735.1 Pseudonaja textilis | reverse complement strand
GGGGGGATCAGTCTGGGTCGGTCTCAATGTACAGGTATGTTCGGGTTTTAGCAGGCTAACATGGAAAACAGGATGAATGCGGCGAAGAGTTTTTGGTAGAGTCAATTGAACCGTCACAGGATTCACAATTCACTCAATAGGGAAAGGCCCCACGTACTTAGGACCTAACTTTTTTGATTTCTGAGTGGTTTGCAGATATTTGGTTGAGAGGAATACTTTGTCGCCTACTTGATACGACTTTTGTGGGGCTCTCTTCTTGTCCGCAAACTTCTTATGGGATTGGTGTGCTTCATCCAGAGCTTTACGAGCGACTGGCCAATTGAGTTGAAGTTGAGATATCCAGTCATCCAATGACTGGATATTGGCTTTCTCGCGAGGGAGTTCAGGTATGGGTACAAAATCTTGCCCCGTGGCCACTTTGAAGGGGGTAAACCCAGTACTGCTGTGGACAGAATTGTTATACGCCACCTCTGCAAAAGGTAGTAGATCCACCCAGTTGTCTTGCTGATAATTTATGTAACACCGGAGATATTGCTCTAACACCCCGTTAGTCCTCTCACAGGCCCCATTAGTTTGGGGGGGGTGGGCAGAGCTTAAACCCTGGGTGGAGCCTATTAACTTCAAAAATTCCCTCCAGAAGTTTGAAGTAAATTGAACCCCTCGATCTGATATCACACGTTCAGGGACACCATGCAGTCTGTAGACATGTATAATGAACAGTTTGGCTAACGACTTTGCCGAGGGAATCTTGGAGCAAGGAATGAAGTATGCTTGCTTGGAAAACAAATCGGTCACCACCCAGATGACTGTGTGCCCAGCACTCTCAGGTAAATCTACTATAAAATCCATAGATTTCCTTCCAAGGGGCAGTTGGTCTGGCCACATTCTGCAACAGACCTGGCGGCTTTCCAGGAGGTCTCTTGGCTGAAGCGCAAACTGGGCAGCTTGCTACATAAGTTTCAATGTCTTTTTTCAAGGAGGGCCACCAGAACTGCCGCTTCACCAGGTGTAAGGTTTTCACGAAACCAAAATGACCCGCTGCCTTGGAGTCATGAGTCTGTTGTAACACTTGGCTCCTCAGTGTTTTTGGTACATACAGCTTCGCACCCATCCAGGCTAACCCATCTCTAACGGTGCAGTTATTCACATTTGCCTGGAACCACTCATCTGTTTTCAGAGCTTCTTTAAATCGTTCGTTCAAGTCATTGGACAGATCTGCCTCTTGTTTTTTCTTTTGCGCTCTGGTGACCACTGGTGCAGCCAACTGTGTGTGGGCACAATCGGACTTATCACTTCTTTTCGAACACTGTTGTATTGAGGCATTCTAGATAAAGCATCCGCCATAAAATTCTTTCCTCCTGGGATGTATTTCAGGAAGAAATTGAATCGCTTGAAGTACTGGGCCCACCTAACTTGCTTAGGAGATAATTTCCGAGGCGTTTTTAAAGCCTCCAGATTTTTGTGATCAGTCCATACCTCAAATGGGTGCCTTGCGCCTTCCAGAAAATGCCTCCAGGTCATTAGGGCCCAACAGACTGCAAAAGCTTCTTTCTCCCAGACGGCCCATCTACGTTCAGTGTCAGTTAATTTACGGGAGGTGTAGGCACACGGTTGTAGTGTCCCCTTCTCATTTAACTGAAGTAAGACCGCTCCTACAGCCACATCGCTCGCATCAGCTTGGATCACGAAGGGGACATCCATGTCTGGATGCTTTAGCACTGGTTCTGCAGCAAATAGTCTTTTTAGCTTCTCAAAAGCGGCTTGGCACTCCATGGACCAACTCAACGGCTGGCTGGGCTTTGGCTTCGCTTCTCCCTTCGTTTTTAGGAGGTTGGTGATAGGCATGGCTATTTTAGCAAAACGTGGGATGAATTGCCGGTAAAAGTTGGCAAATCCAAGGAAACTTTGAAGTTGTTTTCGGGTTCTCGGTGGGGCCCAATCCAATACGGCTCGTACCTTCTCCGGGTCCATCTCGAGACCCTCGGGTGAGATACGATATCCCAGGTAGTCGATTTTTTCTTGGTGGAACTCACATTTGGACAATTTGGCGTACAATTTGGCAGCCCGCAGTTTGTGCAACACGTACTGTACCAGTTTCACATGTTGGTCTCTAGTCTCCGTGTAGATAAGGATATCGTCCAGGTAGACCAAAACCCCCTTATATAAATGTTCGTGGAGCACCTGTTTGATCATTTGCATAAAAACGGCTGGTGCCCCCTGTAGGCCAAACGGGAGAACATTGAACTGGAAGCAACCCATCGGGCAGTTGAATGCAGTTTTCCACTCGTCCCCTTCTTTAATTCGGATTCGGTAGTAAGCCTCCCTCAAGTCCAGTTTCGTGAAGATCTTTCCCTTGGCCAGGTGGGCTAACATGTCCTTCATTAGAGGAAGGGGGTACACGTTCTCCACGGACACCGCGTTCAAATTTCGATAGTCCACCACCAAGCGCTTGGAGCCATCTTTCTTCTCGCGGAACATCACAGGGGCCGCCACTCGAGGTCTGGCAGGTTGGATGAAACCTCATTTCAAGTTCTTGTCGATAAACGATCTCAATTCCTCCAACTCCCTTGGGGTCATCGAATACATCTTTGGTTTCGGGAGCGTCACCCCCGGTAGAAATTCAATGCTGCAATTGGTTGACCAATGGGGAGGGAGCTCATCGGAGGCCTCTTCGCTAAACACCTCTCTTAGGTCCCAGTACTCTTTCGGGATTTTCTCCTCCCCTTCTATGCGCTCGGCCCCCGTGGAAGCTGTCTCAGCAGGGGTTTGGGGCTTCGGATGGGGATTCCCCCCAGTTTCCAGGGGGGGTTGCTCCTCCCTTCCCGGAGGTTGGTCAGTACGAATCCGTATCCACCCCTCTCTCCAGTTCATTTGGGGATTCCATTTCCGAAGCCAGGGCAATCCCAAGATTAGGGACTGTTCCATCCCGGGAGCCACAATAAAACACAGGGTCTCGCTGTGGGTTCCCATGGTCATCTCTAGGGGCTCCGTTATGAAACGTGCAGGGCAACCTCCCACCTCAGACCCATCCAATTGGCAAAAGGATATGGGCATTTTCAAATTTCTCAGTCCAATGCCCATGCCCTTAACTACTTTCATGCTAATTAGGCACCTCGTGCACCCCGAGTCCAATAAGGCCAGCATTTCCCCCTCGGTACCCGAGGTGGGCACCCTTAACTTAATTGGGATGGTAAGGGGGCCCCGGTTAGGACTTACCGGGATGTCGTCTTCCGAGTCGGTCTCGCTCTCGTCGGGAGGAGTCGGAGGTCCCAGCTCTTTTTCCGCTGTGGGAGCGACTTCTACAACCTCCCCTATCTTTAGCCCGGTTTCGCGAGGCCTGGTTGGGGAGGATTCAGGCTTCCTTCCTGGGCCCCGTCCCTTCTTTGGATCTGGTTTGACTCGACAATCCGCAATCCGGTGGCCCTCCTTCCCACAACAAAAACAGGCAGTAGATTTGGCCCTTGTCATCACCCCTCCCTTTCGGGGTTTAGGGGTCTCTCGGAGCTGGGGAGGGAGCAGGTTGCTCCACGCGGGGCCTCCTCTGCGTCTGCTTCGGGCTAGATCTATTTCCACCTCTTCCGCTAGCAGGTACCACAACTGCAAGTCATGTGGATCCCTTCTGGAGATGCACATGTGGTATACCTCTTCATTTAGGCCATCTTTGTAGGCTTCTATTAGAGCCTCCTGGGACCAGCCTCGGATGCGATATGCCAGCTGTCTGAACTCTTGGGTGTAGTCAGCAACTGATCTTCCCCCTTGAGTTATGGTTTTCATTCTGATCCTGGCCCTTCTCTCCGCCAGAGGGTCTTCAAACCTCCTCCTCAAAGCAGTCATGAAAACATCAAGGCTTCGCAGTTGGGGGGAGTTATCATTATACAAAGTCACCACCCAGTCAGTTGCCATCCCCTCCAGGGTCCTGGTAACACATCTTACTTTGGCTGCTTCAGAGGTGAACTCCCTTTCATATTCTGCCATATAGCTTCCAACCTGCACCAGGAAAAACCCCAAGTCCTTGGGATTTCCTCCAAACTTCACATCTAAGGAGGGCAGGTGGCGTCTTCTAGGCATTACCCCCGCTGCTGGGGCTCCCCGGGCGGTGGCTGGTTGTTGCGCTGGCGTGGGCTGGGCCAGGGGGGTGGTGGCAGCCCAACTTCCCCAGGCTGAACTCGCTCCCCCTTCCCCCTCATATATTGGAGCCCTGCCGGGTTTATCAGAGGCATCCTTAAAGCTTTTCCCGGCTTGATCCAGCCTGCATTCCATCTCCTCCCGCTCTTGCCACAGCCGTTCCCTCGCACCACTTCGACTTACAGTGATTCCAGGAGGGGGGGGGGTCTTCCGGATCTCTCCATCCAACTCCTAATGACCATCTGGGCATCTCAGCTGGAGTTTCTTCCAGAGTAAGGTCAGCTAACAAGTCGGCGGCTGGCATCTCTGGTAACAGCATTGGCTGCCCCCCCACAGCTCCCTGGTCATCTTCATTGCTGGCTGGAGATGACATGATGTGAAACCCCCTCGGAGGAAAAATTGGTGTTTTCTCCGGATGGGCTGATGGTGAGTTTCGGAATAATGTCAATGTGTGCTCCTTTCAAAATCCAAGAAAGAAATACCCAGACTCCATGGATCAGAGCAAAGTTATCCTTTTACTGGAGAATGAAAAGGAAGCTACAAATGGAATTCCGAAACTGAGAATTTGGCGCGCAGATCACACATACAAAGAAATGGAATTGTTCCCACCCCCCGAAATCCAGAAGTCTCTTCCAATTAAAAGTTCTGAATATGATCATGTGGGCATCTTCAGGTGGTGATGAGGCCTCTGTCTGTTGACCTTGACATATTTTGAATAAGACTTCGCAGCTGTGCAAAAAGGGATAGAGGCTAGCAAGGAAATGGAAAGTTGAAAAGAAGAAATCATACACCCCCTCCTTTTCTGCCCACAGTAAAGGAATGCAAAACACCTCCAGCTCTCTTCCCCCCCCACAATTACCCCTCCCTCCGTTGCTAATGACAGCCGAAAGAATTAAGCCTAGCAATAGAGAAGATATGGGAGAAATAAATGAGATAGATAGTAGTTAGGGTACCCGAAGAGATCTTGAGGCTGACATTCGGACCCCCCTAAAAAAGGACATTAGTCCCTGTAAGAGAGAATAAAAAGATACGTTAAGCATTGCATACATTCTTATGGTTTATCAGGATACTTAGTATAAAATTTCTTTAGCAGTTCAGGGGCCCTAACGTCTTTTTCATTCACCCACTCAGCATGAGAGGGGGGAAAATGTTTCCAGGCTACAAGATATTGTAGACGACCCCTCCATTTCCGAGAGTCCAAAATCTCTTTAATCTCTAAATGTTGTTCACCCTCAATCAACAATGGGACGGGGGGATCAGTCTGGGTCGGTCTCAATGTACAGGTATGTTCGGGTTTTAGCAGGCTAACATGGAAAACAGGATGAATGCGGCGAAGAGTTTTTGGTAGAGTCAATTGAACCGTCACAGGATTCACAATTCACTCAATAGGGAAAGGCCCCACGTACTTAGGACCTAACTTTTTTGATTTCTGAGTGGTTTGCAGATATTTGGTTGAGAGGAATACTTTGTCGCCTACTTGATACGACTTTTGTGGGGCTCTCTTCTTGTCCGCAAACTTCTTATGGGATTGGTGTGCTTCATCCAGAGCTTTACGAGCGACTGGCCAATTGAGTTGAAGTTGAGATATCCAGTCATCCAATGACTGGATATTGGCTTTCTCGCGAGGGAGTTCAGGTATGGGTACAAAATCTTGCCCCGTGGCCACTTTGAAGGGGGTAAACCCAGTACTGCTGTGGACAGAATTGTTATACGCCACCTCTGCAAAAGGTAGTAGATCCACCCAGTTGTCTTGCTGATAATTTATGTAACACCGGAGATATTGCTCTAACACCCCGTTAGTCCTCTCACAGGCCCCATTAGTTTGGGGGGGGTGGGCAGAGCTTAAACCCTGGGTGGAGCCTATTAACTTCAAAAATTCCCTCCAGAAGTTTGAAGTAAATTGAACCCCTCGATCTGATATCACACGTTCAGGGACACCATGCAGTCTGTAGACATGTATAATGAACAGTTTGGCTAACGACTTTGCCGAGGGAATCTTGGAGCAAGGAATGAAGTATGCTTGCTTGGAAAACAAATCGGTCACCACCCAGATGACTGTGTGCCCAGCACTCTCAGGTAAATCTACTATAAAATCCATAGATTTCCTTCCAAGGGGCAGTTGGTCTGGCCACATTCTGCAACAGACCTGGCGGCTTTCCAGGAGGTCTCTTGGCTGAAGCGCAAACTGGGCAGCTTGCTACATAAGTTTCAATGTCTTTTTTCAAGGAGGGCCACCAGAACTGCCGCTTCACCAGGTGTAAGGTTTTCACGAAACCAAAATGACCCGCTGCCTTGGAGTCATGAGTCTGTTGTAACACTTGGCTCCTCAGTGTTTTTGGTACATACAGCTTCGCACCCATCCAGGCTAACCCATCTCTAACGGTGCAGTTATTCACATTTGCCTGGAACCACTCATCTGTTTTCAGAGCTTCTTTAAATCGTTCGTTCAAGTCATTGGACAGATCTGCCTCTTGTTTTTTCTTTTGCGCTCTGGTGACCACTGGTGCAGCCAACTGTGTGTGGGCACAATCGGACTTATCACTTCTTTTCGAACACTGTTGTATTGAGGCATTCTAGATAAAGCATCCGCCATAAAATTCTTTCCTCCTGGGATGTATTTCAGGAAGAAATTGAATCGCTTGAAGTACTGGGCCCACCTAACTTGCTTAGGAGATAATTTCCGAGGCGTTTTTAAAGCCTCCAGATTTTTGTGATCAGTCCATACCTCAAATGGGTGCCTTGCGCCTTCCAGAAAATGCCTCCAGGTCATTAGGGCCCAACAGACTGCAAAAGCTTCTTTCTCCCAGACGGCCCATCTACGTTCAGTGTCAGTTAATTTACGGGAGGTGTAGGCACACGGTTGTAGTGTCCCCTTCTCATTTAACTGAAGTAAGACCGCTCCTACAGCCACATCGCTCGCATCAGCTTGGATCACGAAGGGGACATCCATGTCTGGATGCTTTAGCACTGGTTCTGCAGCAAATAGTCTTTTTAGCTTCTCAAAAGCGGCTTGGCACTCCATGGACCAACTCAACGGCTGGCTGGGCTTTGGCTTCGCTTCTCCCTTCGTTTTTAGGAGGTTGGTGATAGGCATGGCTATTTTAGCAAAACGTGGGATGAATTGCCGGTAAAAGTTGGCAAATCCAAGGAAACTTTGAAGTTGTTTTCGGGTTCTCGGTGGGGCCCAATCCAATACGGCTCGTACCTTCTCCGGGTCCATCTCGAGACCCTCGGGTGAGATACGATATCCCAGGTAGTCGATTTTTTCTTGGTGGAACTCACATTTGGACAATTTGGCGTACAATTTGGCAGCCCGCAGTTTGTGCAACACGTACTGTACCAGTTTCACATGTTGGTCTCTAGTCTCCGTGTAGATAAGGATATCGTCCAGGTAGACCAAAACCCCCTTATATAAATGTTCGTGGAGCACCTGTTTGATCATTTGCATAAAAACGGCTGGTGCCCCCTGTAGGCCAAACGGGAGAACATTGAACTGGAAGCAACCCATCGGGCAGTTGAATGCAGTTTTCCACTCGTCCCCTTCTTTAATTCGGATTCGGTAGTAAGCCTCCCTCAAGTCCAGTTTCGTGAAGATCTTTCCCTTGGCCAGGTGGGCTAACATGTCCTTCATTAGAGGAAGGGGGTACACGTTCTCCACGGACACCGCGTTCAAATTTCGATAGTCCACCACCAAGCGCTTGGAGCCATCTTTCTTCTCGCGGAACATCACAGGGGCCGCCACTCGAGGTCTGGCAGGTTGGATGAAACCTCATTTCAAGTTCTTGTCGATAAACGATCTCAATTCCTCCAACTCCCTTGGGGTCATCGAATACATCTTTGGTTTCGGGAGCGTCACCCCCGGTAGAAATTCAATGCTGCAATTGGTTGACCAATGGGGAGGGAGCTCATCGGAGGCCTCTTCGCTAAACACCTCTCTTAGGTCCCAGTACTCTTTCGGGATTTTCTCCTCCCCTTCTATGCGCTCGGCCCCCGTGGAAGCTGTCTCAGCAGGGGTTTGGGGCTTCGGATGGGGATTCCCCCCAGTTTCCAGGGGGGGTTGCTCCTCCCTTCCCGGAGGTTGGTCAGTACGAATCCGTATCCACCCCTCTCTCCAGTTCATTTGGGGATTCCATTTCCGAAGCCAGGGCAATCCCAAGATTAGGGACTGTTCCATCCCGGGAGCCACAATAAAACACAGGGTCTCGCTGTGGGTTCCCATGGTCATCTCTAGGGGCTCCGTTATGAAACGTGCAGGGCAACCTCCCACCTCAGACCCATCCAATTGGCAAAAGGATATGGGCATTTTCAAATTTCTCAGTCCAATGCCCATGCCCTTAACTACTTTCATGCTAATTAGGCACCTCGTGCACCCCGAGTCCAATAAGGCCAGCATTTCCCCCTCGGTACCCGAGGTGGGCACCCTTAACTTAATTGGGATGGTAAGGGGGCCCCGGTTAGGACTTACCGGGATGTCGTCTTCCGAGTCGGTCTCGCTCTCGTCGGGAGGAGTCGGAGGTCCCAGCTCTTTTTCCGCTGTGGGAGCGACTTCTACAACCTCCCCTATCTTTAGCCCGGTTTCGCGAGGCCTGGTTGGGGAGGATTCAGGCTTCCTTCCTGGGCCCCGTCCCTTCTTTGGATCTGGTTTGACTCGACAATCCGCAATCCGGTGGCCCTCCTTCCCACAACAAAAACAGGCAGTAGATTTGGCCCTTGTCATCACCCCTCCCTTTCGGGGTTTAGGGGTCTCTCGGAGCTGGGGAGGGAGCAGGTTGCTCCACGCGGGGCCTCCTCTGCGTCTGCTTCGGGCTAGATCTATTTCCACCTCTTCCGCTAGCAGGTACCACAACTGCAAGTCATGTGGATCCCTTCTGGAGATGCACATGTGGTATACCTCTTCATTTAGGCCATCTTTGTAGGCTTCTATTAGAGCCTCCTGGGACCAGCCTCGGATGCGATATGCCAGCTGTCTGAACTCTTGGGTGTAGTCAGCAACTGATCTTCCCCCTTGAGTTATGGTTTTCATTCTGATCCTGGCCCTTCTCTCCGCCAGAGGGTCTTCAAACCTCCTCCTCAAAGCAGTCATGAAAACATCAAGGCTTCGCAGTTGGGGGGAGTTATCATTATACAAAGTCACCACCCAGTCAGTTGCCATCCCCTCCAGGGTCCTGGTAACACATCTTACTTTGGCTGCTTCAGAGGTGAACTCCCTTTCATATTCTGCCATATAGCTTCCAACCTGCACCAGGAAAAACCCCAAGTCCTTGGGATTTCCTCCAAACTTCACATCTAAGGAGGGCAGGTGGCGTCTTCTAGGCATTACCCCCGCTGCTGGGGCTCCCCGGGCGGTGGCTGGTTGTTGCGCTGGCGTGGGCTGGGCCAGGGGGGTGGTGGCAGCCCAACTTCCCCAGGCTGAACTCGCTCCCCCTTCCCCCTCATATATTGGAGCCCTGCCGGGTTTATCAGAGGCATCCTTAAAGCTTTTCCCGGCTTGATCCAGCCTGCATTCCATCTCCTCCCGCTCTTGCCACAGCCGTTCCCTCGCACCACTTCGACTTACAGTGATTCCAGGAGGGGGGGGGGTCTTCCGGATCTCTCCATCCAACTCCTAATGACCATCTGGGCATCTCAGCTGGAGTTTCTTCCAGAGTAAGGTCAGCTAACAAGTCGGCGGCTGGCATCTCTGGTAACAGCATTGGCTGCCCCCCCACAGCTCCCTGGTCATCTTCATTGCTGGCTGGAGATGACATGATGTGAAACCCCCTCGGAGGAAAAATTGGTGTTTTCTCCGGATGGGCTGATGGTGAGTTTCGGAATAATGTCAATGTGTGCTCCTTTCAAAATCCAAGAAAGAAATACCCAGACTCCATGGATCAGAGCAAAGTTATCCTTTTACTGGAGAATGAAAAGGAAGCTACAAATGGAATTCCGAAACTGAGAATTTGGCGCGCAGATCACACATACAAAGAAATGGAATTGTTCCCACCCCCCGAAATCCAGAAGTCTCTTCCAATTAAAAGTTCTGAATATGATCATGTGGGCATCTTCAGGTGGTGATGAGGCCTCTGTCTGTTGACCTTGACATATTTTGAATAAGACTTCGCAGCTGTGCAAAAAGGGATAGAGGCTAGCAAGGAAATGGAAAGTTGAAAAGAAGAAATCATACACCCCCTCCTTTTCTGCCCACAGTAAAGGAATGCAAAACACCTCCAGCTCTCTTCCCCCCC
>NW_020772337.1:0-10351 GCF_900518735.1 Pseudonaja textilis | reverse complement strand
TCCTTCCTTCCTTCCCACTTAGCCCTTAGATTGATGTGCCGCTTTATAGTGCTTTTACAGCCCTCTCTAAGCGGTTTACAGAGCCAGCCTCTTGCCCCCAACAATCTGGGTCCTCATTTTACCCACCTCGGAACGATGGAAGGCTGAGTCCACCTGGAGCCTGGTGGGATTCGATCCGCCAAATTTCGCAGGCAGCCGGTAGTCAGCAGAAGTGGCCTGCAGTACTGCCCTCTAACCCCTGCGCCACTGAGGTACCCGGTTTCCCCCCAAAATAAGCCCTATCCAAAAAATAAGCCCTTGCATTGTTTTTCCGTATGCGCCTAATATAAGCCTTAACACCCCCCCCCCAAATAAGCCCTACTTAAGCGCCCGTGCAGAAGGGCCCCCCCCATTCTGCCTGGTTGCCCACGGTACCTGTGAGAGGAGTTGAGGTGAAGGGGGGGGGTGGAGCCCCCCCTCCTGCATTGTCTTTCCCCCCCCCCCCCCCCCCCCCCCCCCCCCCAGGGCCATCCACGCCTGACAACTGCCTTGTGGCTGCAGCATCGGCGTTTCGCTTGGCCTCTTGGCTCTGTTGTGGCCGCAAGCAAGCAAGCAAGCAAGCGGGCCAGTGGCCACGCGGCGGGACCTGTTGGATGGGCCTGCTGGAGCCGCCACCACGAGGCGAGGCAGGTGTGAGGACACGGGTGGCCTGGCTGCGGGGGCCCTGAGGGAAACCGGATGTGGGGCGCTTGGGGCAGCTCCACCCCCTCTGGCCTTGCGGTGGCAGTACCGTCATACCGTGTGGCCTCCCACTCTGCCGCGAGCAAGTAGAAATGGGCCCTCCCCTACGTGGGAAACTAACCTGGTTAGTCTCTGAGCTTTGGTGGGAACATCCTCCATGCCGAGGGGGGTCCTGGATAAATGACCGTTTTACAATCAGAATTTGGGTGCTTTGCAGCATCCCCGGTGTGTGTGTGTGTGTGTGTGTGTGTGTTGCAAATCAATAGGAGGGAGGAGGGAAAAAACCCAGATTCACTTCACAGCCGGGTTACCCACTTAACCCCTGCAGAGATTCAGCGGTGCTCAGAAAGGACGCAACGGGGTGGGGAAACTCACTTCACGCGGTCTCGCTCAGCAACTGCAAATTTTGGGGGGCCGGGTTTGCATGTCATAAGCCGAGGGCTGCCTGTGCCGAAATCGGATCATGGGGGGGCGGGATTACAAACGCAGTTGCAAACCCCTGCCCCTCCCTCCCTCCCTCCCTCCCTGTGATAAAAATCAACCATTCAGGTATTCAGACAACGGGAGACCCGTGAACAATATAGATAAGAGCTTTATTATGAAGCTTTTGCAAGAGGGAATTCTGCTCATGGGCAGAAGACCTGGTTCCCAGGAGGGCTGGGATTTATATACAGGTTCAAATATACAGTTTCTGCCCCTTTCCTGGGTTCACAATCTATCCAGCTACATATTTCCCTATGCAACACTCCTATTATTATTGTAGCATAACATCAGTTTCCTTGACCTGTTTACCCGTTTCCATTTCCAGTAATCTCCATCATTAATTAAATGGAATTCTTTATCGTCATTGTATGTATATACACAGTATACATACAACGAAATTCACAGAACACCCAGAGACCAGACTCAACACGCACATACACATGACAATCCCCAAACACACACACCCCCCCCCCCAAAATTCCCCGCCTCCTAAAACACACACAATCATCCACACAACAGACCAAGTAATACTGTCCAAAAGCTCACTTGATGGTGGTCCTTAAGTTCATTGTTAAGTGCCATTATAGCTCTGGGATGAAAGCTCTTCAGAAAACTCGCGTGGTCCGAGTTTTAATGGTTCCTGTATCTTCTGCCAGAAGGCAACAGTTCACAGAGATTGTGAGCAGGATGGGAAGAGTCTCTGAGAATATTGTGCAACTTCCTCCAACAGCGAGATGCGAAGATGTGCTCCAGGGCGGGTAGCTGGAGCTACGATGATATTCTGGGCCGTTTTAATGATTCTCTGTAGAGCCTTTTTTTGTCCGCTACAGAGCTACTCCCATCCCATGCAAGAGTGACATATGTCAGGACATTCCGGGGTAGTAGGAGAGAAGTAGATGCTGAGATAGATTTATATCTTACTGAGCCTTCTCAGGGAGTACAGCCTCTTCCTCTGTGCCTTCTTTACAAGCATGTTAGCCTTCATAGTCCACGAGAGATCCTCCGAGATGTAAATACCAACCCTCTCCAACTGCTCAGCATTCATGTACAATGGTAAATATACACCTCTCTTCCTCCTGAGGTCAATTATAAGTTCCTGAAGTCAATTATAAGTTCAGTTAACATGACACTGGACAGCGTGACCCGCCAAATATATATGCTAGAAAACTGCTACTGAGATTTCTGCATGCACAACAGCCTCCTCCCTTACCAATAAGTACATTTCAGTAGAATTTGCTAACATATGCAAATTCTAAGGAGGCAGAGAGACCTTCTTTACTGCACAGGTAATATGATAAATACTGGCATAAAACTCATCCCAAATCAACACTCAACTGTTCCTTTAAGACTTACTTTGAAACAATTGACAACCAAATGAAAATTCTGTCCTTTAACTGTGCCTTGTTTAGCAAAATCCTTCAATAGGAGGAACAACTGTGTCGCTGACTGCCCCGCATTATTATCTACTGCAGGTAGAGGAATCTTTAAAATCCAGAGAAATGATTGAAGAGCACCAGCTGGAAAGAAAATAGGAAGAATGATTTATATGGCTCGCTAACCTTTATGCAAAACAATAGAGAATTCTCACATAGCATTCCAGTAAATTATCCGAGGTTAACACAGAAGCTTAAAAATGGCATTACCGTTGCTTTATATGTTCGCCAGGTGTATTTCTACGTATCACACTCACCTTATGCTTCCTCTGCTGTGTCTCACCCCCCCCCCCCCCCAACTCCCCTTTCGACCAGGTGTCGTTCCGCTACCACTGCCAGCTCTACTCCGAGTGGCGAAGGACCAACCAGAAAGTCCGGCTGATGATTCCTGACGCCAGGAACCCGTCTCCCGTCCCTCACTCCCTGCTCTCCACCAAGCTGCTAAAGAAGAAAGCCGACGAGACCACCGTGTGAGCCAAGCCGCGGAAGGGGAGGAAGAGGAGGAGGGCTGGTCACGGACGTTCCGCCAGGCCAGCCCTAAGGGAGCTTGTCAGTCCGGCCTCCCCATCATCCGCTCCAAACGACAACCAATTCCCGGGCGTGTGCAATGGGGCAGGGGACGCGGCAGTGCCCAGGGCACCCGTTGGCCCCTCTCCGCCCTCAAGGCCCAGTGGGGGGGAGAGGGGAACACCTCTCCCTCCGTCCGCGTAACTATCTTATATTATTGGACCTTAATTATTGTTGTAATTATAATTTGGATGACTGTTCTCGGTTTCGGCTGTTGTGTTCAGGGCCCTTCCTCCACTTTTCTGGACATCACTGTGAAAGCAGGCGGGGTTTCCTTCCTCGGAGGGGCAGGGGTCCTGCCCTTCCTACCATCCCAAGGGTCCAGCCCTCGTTCAGACGCACAGGCGTGCAAAAAGCAACGTGCAAATCCGCTCGTCTTACTCCGGGAAGGAATGGAGGCTCTTTGGAATAAGAGTGAGGTGTCACCTCTACTGGCACCCTGGCTCCTCTCTCTCCCTTCCTCCCTCCCTCCCTCCCTCTCTCTCTCCTTTCATATTTTTGCACTATAATAGGTGGGGATGGCGGCAGTGTTGTCTTTTCACCCTCCTTAGTTCCTCAGTGATGTTGCTCTCTTTATCTAGGGCAGGGGTCTCCAACCGTGGCCACCTTAAGGCTTGTGGGCTTCAACTCTCAGAATTCTGGGAGTTGAAGTCCACAAGTCTTAAGGTGGCCAAGGTTGGACAGCCCTGCCCTAGAGGACCTTGTGCTGTTGGGAATGGATTCTGTTCTAAACATCCCAGGAGGAGTTAAGAAAAGAAAAGAGTTATACTAATAATAACCCCAACAGAAAACGGAACTGCCAGTGAACCGGAGGGTGTCCAACCCCTTTTTTAAAGACAAATAAATAAATAAATGCTGTAAACCTTACAGAAACAACAGCCGTGGGGCTCTTGCAATCTCAGTATTTGCGCAAACGTACGACATGCCGATTTGTCAACCGTAGCTGCTGGCTTCGGCTTCTCGCTCGATCGGGATAGCCTGGTGCACTGAACCGTAGCGGAACCCTTCCACCGACCGGGTTCGTTCCTGCCGGCGTTTTTTGTGGGTCAGCATTTTCATCCGACTTTTGGGTGCGTGGGAAAAAAAAGAGGCGGTTTTGGTTCGGAGGCCGTCGCCCTGCAAGACTGGGCGACACCCCACAGAACATAGAATCCGAGGGCTGGAATGGGGCCTCGGGGAGGTCATCTAGTCTAGGGATCTCCAACCATGGTAATTTTAAGATTTGTGGACCTCAACTCCCAAAATTCCCCAGTTTTGCTTTGCTGGCTGAGGAATTCTGGGAGTTGAAGTCCACAAGTCTTAAAGTTGCCAAGGTTGGAGACCCCTGCTCTAGTCCAACCCCCCTGCTCAAGCCAAGAGACCTTGTAGGATCCCAGTCAAATGGTTGTCCAGTCTTATTTTGGAAAACCTCCAGTGATGGTGTTACCCACCTTCCCAAGATAATCTATTGGTTAATTGTTCTCACTGTCAGAAAATTTGCCCTTCTAGATTGGATCTCTCATAACACGTAGACATATATACCGCTTCCCAGTGCTTTCCAGCCCTCTCTATGCAGTTACAGAGTTGACCTCTTGCACCCAATAATCCGGGCCCTCATTTTACCCACCTCGAAAGGGTGGAAGGCTGAGTCCACTTTGAGCCGGTCAGAATTGAACTCCTGACTGTGGGCAGAGTCAGCCTGCAATATTGCATTCTGACCACTGGAAGGAAGGAAGGAAGGAAGGAAGGGAGGGAGGGAGGGAGGGAGGGAGGAAGGAAGGAAGGAAGGACCATAGCAATAGCACTTAGTAATAGCAATATGTACTACTTTACAGTGCTTTTACAGCCCTCTCTAAGTGGTTTACAGAATCAGCCTCTTGCCCCCAACAATCCGGGTGCTCATTTTACCCACCTCGGAAGGATAGAAGGCTGAGTCAACCTTGAGCCAGTCAGGATCGAATTCCTGGCTATAGGCAGAGTCAGCCTGCAAATGTTGCATTCTAACCACTGCATCAAGGAAGGAAGGACGGGCGAACAATAGCAATAGCAATATATACTACTTCACAGTGCTTCTACCTCTAAGCTGTTTACAGAGTCAGCGTTTTGCCCCCAACAATCTGGGTCCTCCTTTTACCCACCTCGGAAGGATGGAAGGCTGAGCAGATCAGGATTGAACTCCTGGCTATGGGCAGAGTCAGCTTGCAATGCTGAATTATCGCCACTGCGCCAGCACGGCTCTTACAAGAGAAAGGAAGAGAAAGAAAAAGAGAAAGGACAGAGAGGAAAAAAGGGAACTAGATGGAGTAGGAGAAAAAAGGAAAAAAATGGAGGAAAGAAGGGAAGGAAGGAGAGAGTAGAAGGAAGGTAAGAAAAGAAAGGTAGTTAGAAAAGTTTGAAGGAAGGCGAGGGAAGGAAGAAGGGAGAGTATAGCACTAGCACTTAGACTTATATACCGCTTTACAGTGTTGCAAGCAAGCAAAGCCTCATTCACCATATTGCAGGCAGCACGCAAAGCCATACCCCCTCCAGTCCACAGAAAAACCCCTCTCCATAGAACCTGGGGCCCAAAAGATTGGGGGCCGCTGTCCTAGGACATATTGTGAAGGGAGGAAAAAAAAAACGGTTCCAGAGGCAGTAATCAAAGCAAGGGACACGTGATTTCCATGGAAAGACAAAAGTCACCGTTTGGAGAGAAGCGAAGAAAACTCTCCCTTGATCCCGATCCAGAAGGGAAGATGGCACTTTTGAATGCCGTTTTGGTCTCGTGGTTAAGGCACCAGGCCAGAAGTCGAAATGGGGAGGGAGTCCTGGTGAACTATGGAAGCCAGCTGGCTAAGCTTGGGCCAGTCCCACTCTCTCTTGTTCCCAGCCCTTGCTAACCTCTGGGGCCTGTTCCTGTGGAGAAAAGAGAAGGCGTGTTGAAGATGTTTGCCCCTTTGAGTATATAAATAATATAATATAAATAATAAAGGTGGGATATGAATGAACGAACAAACGAATGAATAGCAAGGTTTGACATTTAAGCAGGACAAACCAAAGGGACAAGTATAGATTGCGCAAAACCTAGCTCAACACAACAATTGTGAGAGGGACCTTGGAGTCCTAGTGGATGATCCTTTGAACATGTGCCAGCCGTGGGTGGCAGAATTAGAATACAATCCTCGTTTGCATGGAATCAAAGGCATAGAATCAAAATCATGTGAAGTCTTAGTACCGCTTAATAAAATCCTTAGTAAAACCACATCTGGAATAACTGCATCCAGTTTTGGTCACCACATTACAAAAAAAGGAAGATGTTGAGATTTTGGGAAAAGTGCAAAGAAGGGCATCTAAGACGATTAAAGGCCTGGAGACAAAAACATATAAACATTTGTCAGAAATGGTATAGGGTCACCTGCTTGGGCGGGGATGGGTGGGTGGGTTTTAGACTAGATGACCTTTCCAATTCTGTTAATCTGAAGAACGGTTGCAGGATTTGGGTATGGCTAGTTTAATGAAAAGAAGGACCAGGGGGGACATGATAGGAACCTTCCAGTATCTCAAGGGTTGCCCCAAGGAGGGGGGGGGGGGGTCACCCTATTCTTCAAAGCACCTGAAGGCAGGATGAGAAACGACGGATGGAAACTCATCCAGGAGAGAGAGGCAACCTGGGATTAAGGAGACACTTCCTAACATTGAGAACAATTAATCAGTTGGAACAGCTGGTCTCCAGAAGTTGTGGGTGCTTCATCACTGGAGGCTTTTAAGAAGAGCCTCGATAACCATCTGTCTGAAATGGGATAGGGTCTCCTGCCTGAGCAAACTTCCCAGCAGTGAGAACAATTAACCATAAGGGACCTTGGAGGTCTTCTAGTCCAACCGACTAGAAGACCTCCAAGGTCCCTTTATGGTTAATTGGTCTCTCTGCTGGGAAGTTTCTAATTAATTCCAGATTGCTTTGTCTCCTTGTTTAGTTTCTATCCGTTATTCCTTGTCTGGCCTTTAAAAAATAGGTTGACCTCTGTGGCAGCCCCTCAAATATTGGAAGGCTGCTCTCCTGCCTCCCCTGGTCCTTTCTCTCCAGGCCCAGTTCCTGCAAATGTTCATCGTTATGTTTGAGCCTCCAGTCCCCTCATCAACCTGGTTGCTCTTCTCTGCACTCTTTCCAAAGTCTCAACCTCTTTTTATATATTTATATTTTTATAGTGTGGCGACCAAAAGTGGCTGAGGAATTCTGGGAGTTGAAGTCCACTTCTCCTCCCCGCCTAGAGAGACGGTTAGTCAGGGATGCCTGCTGTCACTCAAGCGACATCAGAGGCGCCAACTTCCGGTGGCGTGCTGCGGCCTGCTATTCGGCAGCTAAGGCAACGCTGACGTCATGGGGTGGGAGAAAAGGGCGGTGCTTAGTGACGTGGCTCCCGGGCGTCGTTTTTCCCCCCCCCCCACCGCGCCTTTTCTTCATACCTCACCTCCCTTTCTCATTGGTCCGCCTAGGAGGCGATTTAAAAAAAAACAACAAAAAAAAACGGGAGGGCTGGGCGTCGCCGACGCAGGCGCAGTAGGTGCTCGCGAGCTCGCTTGAGAAGGAAATGGCGGCGGTCGTGTCGGGCTCAGTCTCGGCGGCGGGTTTGGAAGGCGGCTCCAAAATGGCGGAGAGTGGAGTCGTTCCCGTAGGCGGCTTGGGCTCGGGAGGGCCGGCGAACGGGGCGGGCAACGGCATCGCCGTCGGAGGCTCCAAGAGGTGCGTGTTTGGGCGGAGAGAGAATGCGGTGGGGGGGGGAGATGGGGGGTGAGCAGACGACAGGCAGGCCTCGTCGTCGTCTCGGTGCGCATGCGCAGCAGCGCCTAAGGCGCCTTTTTCGGCCGCTCCGCTTCTCTTTTAGCGGGGGAGGATGGAAGATGTAGTCCCGGCGGGATGGGTCGGGAAGAGGAAGGGAAAGGCCGATTCATCCCGGCGAGGATGTGGGAGGCCGCTTTTTCCCTCAAGACGGAGGCGTCCTCAGCTGGTCCTCGACTTACGACGGCTCGCTTAGCGACCGAAGTTAGAGCGGCGATGCAAAGAAAAAAAAAATCCCGACAACCACCACCCGACTTTGTGGCCCCTATTTCACGCTTACGACGGTTTTAAAGCATTTCCCCCCATGTAATAAAAAAAACCTACGCTTGGCAACTGTCATGTACTTATGACGGTCGCCCTGTCTTGGGGGGGGGGTGTCACGTGATCCCTCCCTCCTTAATTTGCCACCTGACAAGCCGAGTCAATGGAGGAATCCCGGATTTGTTTCGCGACAGGCTGACTCGCTTAACAACGGTGGCAGGAGAAACTTTGTGGAATGGGGTGAAACTTGCTTAGCAACGCCAATTCTGCCCTCGATTGGTGTCGTAAGTCGAGGATTTCCTGGATTCCTTTACAGGAAGCGGAGTGGAAGCTGGGAAGCCGCATTCAAGGAAGGGCCAGCACACTAGTTTAAACGTGCTTGGGATGAACACACACGTCCATTGTCCAACAACAACAACAACAAAAGTTAAAAAAATTAAAATAAATTCAAAACTAATACATTAACAAGAAAACAAACACCGAAAAGGCAAACTCGATGGGCCGCTGGGTCTTTTTCTGTGTTTCTAAACCACTGAATCAATCTCTGGATTGATGGGTGAGAAGCGAAATGTCTTCAAAGGAGAACCAGAAAGTCTCAGTTGGCTCTTGGAAAAAAAAAAAAAAAAACATCCTTGCGACAGGATCAATCATAAAATTCAATTGGCAGAATTATTGAAAAGTGTAAAAAAGAAAGATGTAGCGTCCTCTTCTCTGTTATAAGGGAAAGGTGCACCTGAAAGGTGTGTTTATTTCAGGGCTGTTATTGGAAGAAGAAGAAGTGAAACCAGGTTAAATAGCAATAGTAACTGTGAGAGGGATGTTGGAGTCTTAGTGTACAATCAGCTAAATAGGAACCAGCTGTGTGCAGCAGCAGCCAAAAAAGCTAATGCAATCCTAAATTGCATTAACAGATAAATTCAAGATCCAGGAAGGTACTAATACCCCTCTATAAAGCCTTAGTAAGGCCACACCTAGAGTCCTGCATCAAGTTTTGGTCACCACACTATAAAAAAGATGTGGAGACTTTAGAAAAAGTGCAGAGAAGAGCAACCAGGATGATTAGGGGACTGGAGGCTGAAACATACGAATAACGGTTGCAGGAATTGGGCTTGGCTAGTCTAGGAAGAGAAGGACCAGGGGAGACAGGATAGCAGTCTTCCAGTATTTGAGGGACTGCCACAGAGAGGAGGAGGAGGAGGGGGTCAAGCTATTTTCTAAAGCTCTTGTAAGCCAGACAAGGAACAATGGATGGAAACTGAACAAGGAGAGATTCAACCTGGAAACAAGGAGAAACTTTCTGAGAGTGAGAACAATCAATCCATAGAAGAGAAGTTGCCTTCAGAAGTTGTGGGAGTTTCATCCCTGGAAGCTTTCAAGAAGAGTCTGGACTGCCATCTGTCATAAATGGTGTAGGGTCTCCTGCTTGGGTGGGGGGTTGGACTAGATGACCTACAAGGTCCCTTCAAACTCTGTTAATCTGTTTAAAAAACTACGCATTGGTCCCTTTTTAAATCTAGTTCCTGGTGGGTTTTAATGCTTTAATTCTTAACGTTGCAGGGTTTCAGTGTTACTGTTTTGCAGTGTACTTTTATATTGTAAAGCTGTCCAGAATCACTTGGCATATAAGGTTAATAAACTAGTAATAGGTAGAAGTGGATATTTGGAACTTGGAGATGAACCGTGACATCCTTGGTGTTCTGTAAGCTTAGTGGTTTTCTTGCAGATGTTTCATTATGCGTAGATCTTGTACTCTCAAATTGCAAATGGAGACGTGGGTACTCCATTTTTCTTCATTTTTAAGTGCTTTGGTTTTATTGTATTGCGAACAGTTGCTGGGGTGCATCCCCAGTTTCGTTGTACAATGACAATAAAGTTCCTCTAATTCTAATTACCTGACTAAGTAACATCATCGTGGCTATGATGCTAAGCTAGACAAGCACTGATGTTAGCTAGTTTGGGAATGAAACAGCTTGCAAGACAACTGAAGAAGCTTCTCAGATGAGAAACATCTTCAAGGAAAAATCAAGAAAGTCCAGTTGCCTCTTGGGGGGGGGGGGACAGCCTTTGGGACAGCCTTGGATGATGGAGAACC
>NW_020772336.1:0-10354 GCF_900518735.1 Pseudonaja textilis | reverse complement strand
TCCTTCCTTCCTTCCCACTTAGCCCTTAGATTGATGTGCCGCTTTATAGTGCTTTTACAGCCCTCTCTAAGCGGTTTACAGAGCCAGCCTCTTGCCCCCAACAATCTGGGTCCTCATTTTACCCACCTCGGAACGATGGAAGGCTGAGTCCACCTGGAGCCTGGTGGGATTCGATCCGCCAAATTTCGCAGGCAGCCGGTAGTCAGCAGAAGTGGCCTGCAGTACTGCCCTCTAACCCCTGCGCCACTGAGGTACCCGGTTTCCCCCCAAAATAAGCCCTATCCAAAAAATAAGCCCTTGCATTGTTTTTCCGTATGCGCCTAATATAAGCCTTAACACCCCCCCCCCAAATAAGCCCTACTTAAGCGCCCGTGCAGAAGGGCCCCCCCCATTCTGCCTGGTTGCCCACGGTACCTGTGAGAGGAGTTGAGGTGAAGGGGGGGGGTGGAGCCCCCCCTCCTGCATTGTCTTTCCCCCCCCCCCCCCCCCCCCCCCCCCCCCCAGGGCCATCCACGCCTGACAACTGCCTTGTGGCTGCAGCATCGGCGTTTCGCTTGGCCTCTTGGCTCTGTTGTGGCCGCAAGCAAGCAAGCAAGCAAGCGGGCCAGTGGCCACGCGGCGGGACCTGTTGGATGGGCCTGCTGGAGCCGCCACCACGAGGCGAGGCAGGTGTGAGGACACGGGTGGCCTGGCTGCGGGGGCCCTGAGGGAAACCGGATGTGGGGCGCTTGGGGCAGCTCCACCCCCTCTGGCCTTGCGGTGGCAGTACCGTCATACCGTGTGGCCTCCCACTCTGCCGCGAGCAAGTAGAAATGGGCCCTCCCCTACGTGGGAAACTAACCTGGTTAGTCTCTGAGCTTTGGTGGGAACATCCTCCATGCCGAGGGGGGTCCTGGATAAATGACCGTTTTACAATCAGAATTTGGGTGCTTTGCAGCATCCCCGGTGTGTGTGTGTGTGTGTGTGTGTGTGTGTTGCAAATCAATAGGAGGGAGGAGGGAAAAAACCCAGATTCACTTCACAGCCGGGTTACCCACTTAACCCCTGCAGAGATTCAGCGGTGCTCAGAAAGGACGCAACGGGGTGGGGAAACTCACTTCACGCGGTCTCGCTCAGCAACTGCAAATTTTGGGGGGCCGGGTTTGCATGTCATAAGCCGAGGGCTGCCTGTGCCGAAATCGGATCATGGGGGGGCGGGATTACAAACGCAGTTGCAAACCCCTGCCCCTCCCTCCCTCCCTCCCTCCCTGTGATAAAAATCAACCATTCAGGTATTCAGACAACGGGAGACCCGTGAACAATATAGATAAGAGCTTTATTATGAAGCTTTTGCAAGAGGGAATTCTGCTCATGGGCAGAAGACCTGGTTCCCAGGAGGGCTGGGATTTATATACAGGTTCAAATATACAGTTTCTGCCCCTTTCCTGGGTTCACAATCTATCCAGCTACATATTTCCCTATGCAACACTCCTATTATTATTGTAGCATAACATCAGTTTCCTTGACCTGTTTACCCGTTTCCATTTCCAGTAATCTCCATCATTAATTAAATGGAATTCTTTATCGTCATTGTATGTATATACACAGTATACATACAACGAAATTCACAGAACACCCAGAGACCAGACTCAACACGCACATACACATGACAATCCCCAAACACACACACCCCCCCCAACAAAATTCCCCGCCTCCTAAAACACACACAATCATCCACACAACAGACCAAGTAATACTGTCCAAAAGCTCACTTGATGGTGGTCCTTAAGTTCATTGTTAAGTGCCATTATAGCTCTGGGATGAAAGCTCTTCAGAAAACTCGCGTGGTCCGAGTTTTAATGGTTCCTGTATCTTCTGCCAGAAGGCAACAGTTCACAGAGATTGTGAGCAGGATGGGAAGAGTCTCTGAGAATATTGTGCAACTTCCTCCAACAGCGAGATGCGAAGATGTGCTCCAGGGCGGGTAGCTGGAGCTACGATGATATTCTGGGCCGTTTTAATGATTCTCTGTAGAGCCTTTTTTTGTCCGCTACAGAGCTACTCCCATCCCATGCAAGAGTGACATATGTCAGGACATTCCGGGGTAGTAGGAGAGAAGTAGATGCTGAGATAGATTTATATCTTACTGAGCCTTCTCAGGGAGTACAGCCTCTTCCTCTGTGCCTTCTTTACAAGCATGTTAGCCTTCATAGTCCACGAGAGATCCTCCGAGATGTAAATACCAACCCTCTCCAACTGCTCAGCATTCATGTACAATGGTAAATATACACCTCTCTTCCTCCTGAGGTCAATTATAAGTTCCTGAAGTCAATTATAAGTTCAGTTAACATGACACTGGACAGCGTGACCCGCCAAATATATATGCTAGAAAACTGCTACTGAGATTTCTGCATGCACAACAGCCTCCTCCCTTACCAATAAGTACATTTCAGTAGAATTTGCTAACATATGCAAATTCTAAGGAGGCAGAGAGACCTTCTTTACTGCACAGGTAATATGATAAATACTGGCATAAAACTCATCCCAAATCAACACTCAACTGTTCCTTTAAGACTTACTTTGAAACAATTGACAACCAAATGAAAATTCTGTCCTTTAACTGTGCCTTGTTTAGCAAAATCCTTCAATAGGAGGAACAACTGTGTCGCTGACTGCCCCGCATTATTATCTACTGCAGGTAGAGGAATCTTTAAAATCCAGAGAAATGATTGAAGAGCACCAGCTGGAAAGAAAATAGGAAGAATGATTTATATGGCTCGCTAACCTTTATGCAAAACAATAGAGAATTCTCACATAGCATTCCAGTAAATTATCCGAGGTTAACACAGAAGCTTAAAAATGGCATTACCGTTGCTTTATATGTTCGCCAGGTGTATTTCTACGTATCACACTCACCTTATGCTTCCTCTGCTGTGTCTCACCCCCCCCCCCCCCCAACTCCCCTTTCGACCAGGTGTCGTTCCGCTACCACTGCCAGCTCTACTCCGAGTGGCGAAGGACCAACCAGAAAGTCCGGCTGATGATTCCTGACGCCAGGAACCCGTCTCCCGTCCCTCACTCCCTGCTCTCCACCAAGCTGCTAAAGAAGAAAGCCGACGAGACCACCGTGTGAGCCAAGCCGCGGAAGGGGAGGAAGAGGAGGAGGGCTGGTCACGGACGTTCCGCCAGGCCAGCCCTAAGGGAGCTTGTCAGTCCGGCCTCCCCATCATCCGCTCCAAACGACAACCAATTCCCGGGCGTGTGCAATGGGGCAGGGGACGCGGCAGTGCCCAGGGCACCCGTTGGCCCCTCTCCGCCCTCAAGGCCCAGTGGGGGGGAGAGGGGAACACCTCTCCCTCCGTCCGCGTAACTATCTTATATTATTGGACCTTAATTATTGTTGTAATTATAATTTGGATGACTGTTCTCGGTTTCGGCTGTTGTGTTCAGGGCCCTTCCTCCACTTTTCTGGACATCACTGTGAAAGCAGGCGGGGTTTCCTTCCTCGGAGGGGCAGGGGTCCTGCCCTTCCTACCATCCCAAGGGTCCAGCCCTCGTTCAGACGCACAGGCGTGCAAAAAGCAACGTGCAAATCCGCTCGTCTTACTCCGGGAAGGAATGGAGGCTCTTTGGAATAAGAGTGAGGTGTCACCTCTACTGGCACCCTGGCTCCTCTCTCTCCCTTCCTCCCTCCCTCCCTCCCTCTCTCTCTCCTTTCATATTTTTGCACTATAATAGGTGGGGATGGCGGCAGTGTTGTCTTTTCACCCTCCTTAGTTCCTCAGTGATGTTGCTCTCTTTATCTAGGGCAGGGGTCTCCAACCGTGGCCACCTTAAGGCTTGTGGGCTTCAACTCTCAGAATTCTGGGAGTTGAAGTCCACAAGTCTTAAGGTGGCCAAGGTTGGACAGCCCTGCCCTAGAGGACCTTGTGCTGTTGGGAATGGATTCTGTTCTAAACATCCCAGGAGGAGTTAAGAAAAGAAAAGAGTTATACTAATAATAACCCCAACAGAAAACGGAACTGCCAGTGAACCGGAGGGTGTCCAACCCCTTTTTTAAAGACAAATAAATAAATAAATGCTGTAAACCTTACAGAAACAACAGCCGTGGGGCTCTTGCAATCTCAGTATTTGCGCAAACGTACGACATGCCGATTTGTCAACCGTAGCTGCTGGCTTCGGCTTCTCGCTCGATCGGGATAGCCTGGTGCACTGAACCGTAGCGGAACCCTTCCACCGACCGGGTTCGTTCCTGCCGGCGTTTTTTGTGGGTCAGCATTTTCATCCGACTTTTGGGTGCGTGGGAAAAAAAAGAGGCGGTTTTGGTTCGGAGGCCGTCGCCCTGCAAGACTGGGCGACACCCCACAGAACATAGAATCCGAGGGCTGGAATGGGGCCTCGGGGAGGTCATCTAGTCTAGGGATCTCCAACCATGGTAATTTTAAGATTTGTGGACCTCAACTCCCAAAATTCCCCAGTTTTGCTTTGCTGGCTGAGGAATTCTGGGAGTTGAAGTCCACAAGTCTTAAAGTTGCCAAGGTTGGAGACCCCTGCTCTAGTCCAACCCCCCTGCTCAAGCCAAGAGACCTTGTAGGATCCCAGTCAAATGGTTGTCCAGTCTTATTTTGGAAAACCTCCAGTGATGGTGTTACCCACCTTCCCAAGATAATCTATTGGTTAATTGTTCTCACTGTCAGAAAATTTGCCCTTCTAGATTGGATCTCTCATAACACGTAGACATATATACCGCTTCCCAGTGCTTTCCAGCCCTCTCTATGCAGTTACAGAGTTGACCTCTTGCACCCAATAATCCGGGCCCTCATTTTACCCACCTCGAAAGGGTGGAAGGCTGAGTCCACTTTGAGCCGGTCAGAATTGAACTCCTGACTGTGGGCAGAGTCAGCCTGCAATATTGCATTCTGACCACTGGAAGGAAGGAAGGAAGGAAGGAAGGGAGGGAGGGAGGGAGGGAGGGAGGAAGGAAGGAAGGAAGGACCATAGCAATAGCACTTAGTAATAGCAATATGTACTACTTTACAGTGCTTTTACAGCCCTCTCTAAGTGGTTTACAGAATCAGCCTCTTGCCCCCAACAATCCGGGTGCTCATTTTACCCACCTCGGAAGGATAGAAGGCTGAGTCAACCTTGAGCCAGTCAGGATCGAATTCCTGGCTATAGGCAGAGTCAGCCTGCAAATGTTGCATTCTAACCACTGCATCAAGGAAGGAAGGACGGGCGAACAATAGCAATAGCAATATATACTACTTCACAGTGCTTCTACCTCTAAGCTGTTTACAGAGTCAGCGTTTTGCCCCCAACAATCTGGGTCCTCCTTTTACCCACCTCGGAAGGATGGAAGGCTGAGCAGATCAGGATTGAACTCCTGGCTATGGGCAGAGTCAGCTTGCAATGCTGAATTATCGCCACTGCGCCAGCACGGCTCTTACAAGAGAAAGGAAGAGAAAGAAAAAGAGAAAGGACAGAGAGGAAAAAAGGGAACTAGATGGAGTAGGAGAAAAAAGGAAAAAAATGGAGGAAAGAAGGGAAGGAAGGAGAGAGTAGAAGGAAGGTAAGAAAAGAAAGGTAGTTAGAAAAGTTTGAAGGAAGGCGAGGGAAGGAAGAAGGGAGAGTATAGCACTAGCACTTAGACTTATATACCGCTTTACAGTGTTGCAAGCAAGCAAAGCCTCATTCACCATATTGCAGGCAGCACGCAAAGCCATACCCCCTCCAGTCCACAGAAAAACCCCTCTCCATAGAACCTGGGGCCCAAAAGATTGGGGGCCGCTGTCCTAGGACATATTGTGAAGGGAGGAAAAAAAAAACGGTTCCAGAGGCAGTAATCAAAGCAAGGGACACGTGATTTCCATGGAAAGACAAAAGTCACCGTTTGGAGAGAAGCGAAGAAAACTCTCCCTTGATCCCGATCCAGAAGGGAAGATGGCACTTTTGAATGCCGTTTTGGTCTCGTGGTTAAGGCACCAGGCCAGAAGTCGAAATGGGGAGGGAGTCCTGGTGAACTATGGAAGCCAGCTGGCTAAGCTTGGGCCAGTCCCACTCTCTCTTGTTCCCAGCCCTTGCTAACCTCTGGGGCCTGTTCCTGTGGAGAAAAGAGAAGGCGTGTTGAAGATGTTTGCCCCTTTGAGTATATAAATAATATAATATAAATAATAAAGGTGGGATATGAATGAACGAACAAACGAATGAATAGCAAGGTTTGACATTTAAGCAGGACAAACCAAAGGGACAAGTATAGATTGCGCAAAACCTAGCTCAACACAACAATTGTGAGAGGGACCTTGGAGTCCTAGTGGATGATCCTTTGAACATGTGCCAGCCGTGGGTGGCAGAATTAGAATACAATCCTCGTTTGCATGGAATCAAAGGCATAGAATCAAAATCATGTGAAGTCTTAGTACCGCTTAATAAAATCCTTAGTAAAACCACATCTGGAATAACTGCATCCAGTTTTGGTCACCACATTACAAAAAAAGGAAGATGTTGAGATTTTGGGAAAAGTGCAAAGAAGGGCATCTAAGACGATTAAAGGCCTGGAGACAAAAACATATAAACATTTGTCAGAAATGGTATAGGGTCACCTGCTTGGGCGGGGATGGGTGGGTGGGTTTTAGACTAGATGACCTTTCCAATTCTGTTAATCTGAAGAACGGTTGCAGGATTTGGGTATGGCTAGTTTAATGAAAAGAAGGACCAGGGGGGACATGATAGGAACCTTCCAGTATCTCAAGGGTTGCCCCAAGGAGGGGGGGGGGGGGTCACCCTATTCTTCAAAGCACCTGAAGGCAGGATGAGAAACGACGGATGGAAACTCATCCAGGAGAGAGAGGCAACCTGGGATTAAGGAGACACTTCCTAACATTGAGAACAATTAATCAGTTGGAACAGCTGGTCTCCAGAAGTTGTGGGTGCTTCATCACTGGAGGCTTTTAAGAAGAGCCTCGATAACCATCTGTCTGAAATGGGATAGGGTCTCCTGCCTGAGCAAACTTCCCAGCAGTGAGAACAATTAACCATAAGGGACCTTGGAGGTCTTCTAGTCCAACCGACTAGAAGACCTCCAAGGTCCCTTTATGGTTAATTGGTCTCTCTGCTGGGAAGTTTCTAATTAATTCCAGATTGCTTTGTCTCCTTGTTTAGTTTCTATCCGTTATTCCTTGTCTGGCCTTTAAAAAATAGGTTGACCTCTGTGGCAGCCCCTCAAATATTGGAAGGCTGCTCTCCTGCCTCCCCTGGTCCTTTCTCTCCAGGCCCAGTTCCTGCAAATGTTCATCGTTATGTTTGAGCCTCCAGTCCCCTCATCAACCTGGTTGCTCTTCTCTGCACTCTTTCCAAAGTCTCAACCTCTTTTTATATATTTATATTTTTATAGTGTGGCGACCAAAAGTGGCTGAGGAATTCTGGGAGTTGAAGTCCACTTCTCCTCCCCGCCTAGAGAGACGGTTAGTCAGGGATGCCTGCTGTCACTCAAGCGACATCAGAGGCGCCAACTTCCGGTGGCGTGCTGCGGCCTGCTATTCGGCAGCTAAGGCAACGCTGACGTCATGGGGTGGGAGAAAAGGGCGGTGCTTAGTGACGTGGCTCCCGGGCGTCGTTTTTCCCCCCCCCCCCACCGCGCCTTTTCTTCATACCTCACCTCCCTTTCTCATTGGTCCGCCTAGGAGGCGATTTAAAAAAAAACAACAAAAAAAAACGGGAGGGCTGGGCGTCGCCGACGCAGGCGCAGTAGGTGCTCGCGAGCTCGCTTGAGAAGGAAATGGCGGCGGTCGTGTCGGGCTCAGTCTCGGCGGCGGGTTTGGAAGGCGGCTCCAAAATGGCGGAGAGTGGAGTCGTTCCCGTAGGCGGCTTGGGCTCGGGAGGGCCGGCGAACGGGGCGGGCAACGGCATCGCCGTCGGAGGCTCCAAGAGGTGCGTGTTTGGGCGGAGAGAGAATGCGGTGGGGGGGGGAGATGGGGGGTGAGCAGACGACAGGCAGGCCTCGTCGTCGTCTCGGTGCGCATGCGCAGCAGCGCCTAAGGCGCCTTTTTCGGCCGCTCCGCTTCTCTTTTAGCGGGGGAGGATGGAAGATGTAGTCCCGGCGGGATGGGTCGGGAAGAGGAAGGGAAAGGCCGATTCATCCCGGCGAGGATGTGGGAGGCCGCTTTTTCCCTCAAGACGGAGGCGTCCTCAGCTGGTCCTCGACTTACGACGGCTCGCTTAGCGACCGAAGTTAGAGCGGCGATGCAAAGAAAAAAAAAATCCCGACAACCACCACCCGACTTTGTGGCCCCTATTTCACGCTTACGACGGTTTTAAAGCATTTCCCCCCATGTAATAAAAAAAACCTACGCTTGGCAACTGTCATGTACTTATGACGGTCGCCCTGTCTTGGGGGGGGGGTGTCACGTGATCCCTCCCTCCTTAATTTGCCACCTGACAAGCCGAGTCAATGGAGGAATCCCGGATTTGTTTCGCGACAGGCTGACTCGCTTAACAACGGTGGCAGGAGAAACTTTGTGGAATGGGGTGAAACTTGCTTAGCAACGCCAATTCTGCCCTCGATTGGTGTCGTAAGTCGAGGATTTCCTGGATTCCTTTACAGGAAGCGGAGTGGAAGCTGGGAAGCCGCATTCAAGGAAGGGCCAGCACACTAGTTTAAACGTGCTTGGGATGAACACACACGTCCATTGTCCAACAACAACAACAACAAAAGTTAAAAAAATTAAAATAAATTCAAAACTAATACATTAACAAGAAAACAAACACCGAAAAGGCAAACTCGATGGGCCGCTGGGTCTTTTTCTGTGTTTCTAAACCACTGAATCAATCTCTGGATTGATGGGTGAGAAGCGAAATGTCTTCAAAGGAGAACCAGAAAGTCTCAGTTGGCTCTTGGAAAAAAAAAAAAAAAACATCCTTGCGACAGGATCAATCATAAAATTCAATTGGCAGAATTATTGAAAAGTGTAAAAAAGAAAGATGTAGCGTCCTCTTCTCTGTTATAAGGGAAAGGTGCACCTGAAAGGTGTGTTTATTTCAGGGCTGTTATTGGAAGAAGAAGAAGTGAAACCAGGTTAAATAGCAATAGTAACTGTGAGAGGGATGTTGGAGTCTTAGTGTACAATCAGCTAAATAGGAACCAGCTGTGTGCAGCAGCAGCCAAAAAAGCTAATGCAATCCTAAATTGCATTAACAGATAAATTCAAGATCCAGGAAGGTACTAATACCCCTCTATAAAGCCTTAGTAAGGCCACACCTAGAGTCCTGCATCAAGTTTTGGTCACCACACTATAAAAAAGATGTGGAGACTTTAGAAAAAGTGCAGAGAAGAGCAACCAGGATGATTAGGGGACTGGAGGCTGAAACATACGAATAACGGTTGCAGGAATTGGGCTTGGCTAGTCTAGGAAGAGAAGGACCAGGGGAGACAGGATAGCAGTCTTCCAGTATTTGAGGGACTGCCACAGAGAGGAGGAGGAGGAGGGGGTCAAGCTATTTTCTAAAGCTCTTGTAAGCCAGACAAGGAACAATGGATGGAAACTGAACAAGGAGAGATTCAACCTGGAAACAAGGAGAAACTTTCTGAGAGTGAGAACAATCAATCCATAGAAGAGAAGTTGCCTTCAGAAGTTGTGGGAGTTTCATCCCTGGAAGCTTTCAAGAAGAGTCTGGACTGCCATCTGTCATAAATGGTGTAGGGTCTCCTGCTTGGGTGGGGGGTTGGACTAGATGACCTACAAGGTCCCTTCAAACTCTGTTAATCTGTTTAAAAAACTACGCATTGGTCCCTTTTTAAATCTAGTTCCTGGTGGGTTTTAATGCTTTAATTCTTAACGTTGCAGGGTTTCAGTGTTACTGTTTTGCAGTGTACTTTTATATTGTAAAGCTGTCCAGAATCACTTGGCATATAAGGTTAATAAACTAGTAATAGGTAGAAGTGGATATTTGGAACTTGGAGATGAACCGTGACATCCTTGGTGTTCTGTAAGCTTAGTGGTTTTCTTGCAGATGTTTCATTATGCGTAGATCTTGTACTCTCAAATTGCAAATGGAGACGTGGGTACTCCATTTTTCTTCATTTTTAAGTGCTTTGGTTTTATTGTATTGCGAACAGTTGCTGGGGTGCATCCCCAGTTTCGTTGTACAATGACAATAAAGTTCCTCTAATTCTAATTACCTGACTAAGTAACATCATCGTGGCTATGATGCTAAGCTAGACAAGCACTGATGTTAGCTAGTTTGGGAATGAAACAGCTTGCAAGACAACTGAAGAAGCTTCTCAGATGAGAAACATCTTCAAGGAAAAATCAAGAAAGTCCAGTTGCCTCTTGGGGGGGGGGGGGACAGCCTTTGGGACAGCCTTGGATGATGGAGAACC
>NW_020772335.1:0-10354 GCF_900518735.1 Pseudonaja textilis | reverse complement strand
CCCTTACCTGCATCCATAACGGGCCACGTGGAGACTCCTGGGGGGGGAAGGGAGGAGTGGGCAGGGCCAGCCAAGAGTGGGATTTGGGGGTTCTCCAAACTGCACCGAATCTTAGTTAGGGGCTCTCCTGAACCCTTGCAAACCCCCAGCAGCCCCACTCCTGGCCCTATTCTCAGAGGAGTAAAGATGTAGTATCAAACAAACAGGGGGAAAAAAAAGCGCAAGACATAGATGCAGATGAAGGTTGCCCTTTGCAAATGATTATTGACAAGAAACGGAACGAAGGACACACAGTTCACCATCGGCGATGGATTTAACTTCACTGAGAATTGGATTCCAATCCTAAATACGTTTTTACCAGGGAGAAAAATCACACTGGATTCTGACTGGGTGAGCACACGGTCCTACCCAATTATTAATACTGACTTTGCTCGCGTAAGTTTTGTTCTTTTCCTCCAGGCATAAACCCAATCATTTCCAAGACGGTTTCTTTTAACCTGGAAAATGGTACTGGCTATAAACGAATTTGGGGTTTTATTTCTAAATTATTTCCCTCTCATCTCTGCCTTTAAGTTAGGTCCTGGGAGAAATAAAGTCTCATCCTGCTGACATTTAATCACAACTTGAAGAACCAGCTGGCACTTTTGAAAAACTGGATATAAATGTTAAAAACCGAGAGCCTTGGCGAATTTCACGAGCTCCTTCATGCCAGAGAATGCTCAATAATTAATGCCCTAAAGATAAATGGCTCAAAGAGGAAACCTTAATGAAGGAGTCATTAAAAACTAAAAATATATATAATTGAGGCCATCCGGTCCCAAGTGTCAGTAGACCGAAATGGAAATCTCTTAATATGTTATTGATGATATTTGCTGAGTATTGTATCTGGCCAAAAATAGAAAGATGACATCATGATGGACTGGAGTTCTTGACAGAGGATGGAAAATTTGAGACATTTCAATAGCCACCTTCAAAGTTAAGACATGGTAGCACTTTGATGCTACAAACATCCAAAGCTTCTCCATGAGAGTAGAACTTAGATGGTCTTTATACTGTAAGTCAGATGGCTTTCTTGCAGACATTTCATTACCGAACTAGCTCACATCATCAGTGCTAGCGATAACTAGCAGTTATAATGTTACCTAGTTTTGTAATAGAACATCTGGGAAGATCTATAGGACAATGCATGCTACAAAGAATCAACGGATACGATTTTAGCAATATGGCAGGCGGGTTGAAGAGGATTAAGTTGACTGACAATCAACAGCAGCAACAATTGGCCAGTCTAAAGAAAAGAAGAATTAGGGGTGACAGGATAGTAGTGTTCCAGTACTTGAGGGGATGCCACAAAGAAGAGGGAATAAAATTATTCTTCGAAGCACCAGAGGGCAGGATAAGAAACAACAGATGGAAACAAACCAAGGAGAGAAACAACCTGGGATTAAGTAAAAACTTCGTAATGATGAGGACAGGTAACCAGTGGAACTCCTTGCTTCCAGAAATCATGGGTGCTCCATCACACGAGGTTTTTAAGAAGAGTCTGGACAGTCACTTGTCTGAGATGGTATAGGTCCTCCTGCTTGAGCAAGGGGCTGGACTAGAAGACCTCCAATGTCCCTTTCTATTCTTTTCTTTTCTGTTCTGTTCTATTCACATCTGAAATTGCACTCATATATATATAAATTTCAAATGGAGAAAATGAAGACAGCTGCCACTCAACGTGGATACCATTAATCAAACAAAATAATAAGTTTAGATTGATAGGTTGAAAGGTGCATGTGTTTTTTCCCCCTGCATTTTGATTGACCTTTAAACAGATATATCAAGAAGTCGGAAAAAAAAAAAACACAGAGAGGGAACAGAAAGTAAAATTAAAATGAAAGATACGTTTGTTATCTTGTGAAATTATCGGATACAATCAATTCACCCATATTATTAGAAACTTGTTCTGCTTTTGATAACTCATAAACTAAAATACAGACTCTGTGCATAGAAGATCCCAAATTTGGTACGGGCTAACAATCCATGGGTTGTTTTTTACTCTAAGAATGTTTTCCACTTGCAATCTGGGTCAGGTTTCGCTTTTAAGACACAAAGCTATCCTAGACATTGAATTTTACAGCCACAACTTCATCAGTCACTCTTCTAATGGTTATGATGATTAATCTACAATTTAATTCTACTGTATAGTGCAATATTAATGCAATATCCGGGGTTTTCAGTTCAATGTATAGAATGTGAAGGATGTGTATTTGTGTTTATTTTCAACACAATGTACACTGAAGATGGTATTTAATTTTGTTGTATGAGGTACAATGACAATAAAGTAAACTAAACTAATTCCAACCTAAGACTGATAGAAGTCTAATATTTTAAGTCCTAACCAAAGATCTAAGAATTATTAAGGTAGCATCTGAGAATACAGATGATTTCTAGTAGGGTGAGGGTTTTTGTGTGTGTAAAATCAGGATGTTCGGGTCCATAAATTTAAATGTGCAAATGCATTTATAAGTGATTGAAAATCTCTTATGGACTTTTGACTGAAAAAAAGAAAAAAAATGAAGTTGTGAATTATGGGGATCATAATTAAAAAGGGTAGACTAAGAAAAGAAGGAAAATATGTCATAATCTTAGAGAAGGTAAGAAATGTAATTTAAGATTAGAAGACTTTCCTTTCCTTTCCTTTCCTTTCCTTTCCTTTCCTTTCCTTTCCTTTCCTTTCCTCTTTTCCCTTTTCTCCTTTCTCCTCTTCACTTATTACTTTGCTTTCCTTACTTTTCTGTTTCAAAATCCATCTGGCTTTGACTTTTAAAAATTCTTTAATAAAAGTTTATACAGCATATATAAATAAATTCAAACTGGTGATGCTTCATCAGTTATCACTCATTATCTCTATCACCTTATTTGCATTACTTTGACAATGTAAACCATTACTAAGCTAAATAGTTGGTAACTATTTAAAGAAGCAAATTTCCATAACTGAAAGTTTACAGCTGACAATGGCCTTTTGTTCACCTGGAATAGGAAAAAGGGCTCTGTTAATTCAGAAAGCATTCAAGGGGTTTTATTTTTTCATCTGAGATCATGGCTTGCTAGATTAGCCTGGTGACCTAGTGGTGAAGACACTGGCGTGCCACTTGGAAGGTTAAAGGTTCAATCCTAGCTAGCAGCAGGTTTTCCACCCTTAAGGTGCAAAGAAAAAAAATATCTGCTGCAAAGTCCTCATAGGTGTCAGGAAGGGCACCCAGTCAGTAAATGCTCAACTCCATCCACCCAGGCTCTTACCTGTCCCTTATTTCCTGCTTTTTCAACCTCAGCTGCTTTGCGCGGCACAGCTGAAGTTGAAAAAGCAGGGAAAAAGAGGCTTTTCAAACGCTGTGCAGCTGCACACAATGCTTTTCAGCTGTCCGGGTGGCACATTATATGGTGTTTTACATGTGCGCGCGGTGCGGGTGCCTGATGTAGTCACTGAACCAGTAGTAACACTGGTTGAATCCCACCCCTGCCCCCTATCATGGAGTGAGGGCCTGACTAGGCCACACCCACCATGACCACGCCCACCCAGCAACAAGGCAGAGAACCCTTTGCTAAAAGTTTTGGAGCCCTCCCCTGTCTACAGCCCCTTAAATGCATCGCTCAGATATGACTCAAGCCTTCTTATAAAATCCGTTTCAACCAAAGCTGTATTTTCGAACTGTTACTGGATTCAACCTGTAATTAAATAGAATTTATTCACATCCCTGTTGTGCACATGGATGCAAGGCAGGTGAAGATTCTAAGCAGGAATCAGGTGAGAGTACCACATCATCTAAAGATATATTATATTGCCCCATATAAAGAAGATTAGACTTGTCTTCTTGAGACGTCACTTTGGAGAAATGTCTCACCAACTGGGATAGATGTCTGTCGTACACCGTCACGTAGAGTTGCATCGCAACCACCTGCCGGATGGTGATTTGTCTTACTCAACATGAAGGCTACTGAAATGTGAATGATTGTAGGACACTTGTTCATTTTATCTGGGGCGAAGATGCCCTTGACCAACATCAAGGATATTGTGTCCATGCAAACGCAAATGCAGGAAGTCTCGTTGCTCCATCCTGGTGAGAAATGTACTCTCAGCTGAGTGAGGAACACAAGGGAAATGAATTGAGATTTGCTTCTGCATCTCCGCTTCTTTCATAATTAGAATGACACTGATGCCGTTCATTAGTTTGTTCTTCGCTCATTGTAAAACTGTACATGTTTCTCTGTAAGCCATTCTTTGATTGTCACTCCGTTGGGTTTAAAGGGCAATTAGTAGGAAAAAAGCGCATGTTTTAGACCAAAAAGGCTTACAAAAATACCTGATTTGCAAAGCTGTTTCCGAAGAGTGCATATTTCTTGTTCCTAATTTTAATAGGTTACAAAGGGGGAGTAGAAATTTGATGTAACCAGTTTATGAATGCATACCCCAAATCAACACAGGCAAAAAGTGTATTTGCCGACCCTTTTATACTTCTTTATACTACAAAACAGTTTCTGAAATTCACGCCAGTACAATGATCAATAATAGTCATTGCTGAAAAAGAAAATATGGGGGCATATATAGATAGATAGATAGATAGATAGATAGATAGATAGATAGATAGAGAGAGAGAGAGATACATACATATATACATACATATACAGATATAGGTATAGATAGATATAATATAGATATATAGCTATATAACTATAGAGATAGATATAGAGATAGATAGATAGACAGACATAGATTATGACAGACATAGATGATGTTAGATGATAGATAGATAGATAGAAAGAAAGTTAGATAGATAGATGATAGATAGATAAATAATAGATAGCCATCTTTATATTCTTACATTATTGGCTTGCCTTATGACAAAGCTAAACTTAGATTCCATGCACGTGTATTACTCCAATTCAACATTGCTCTGATAAAGAATATGTTGACTTCAGTTTAGCTCTGAGTTTGACTCAAACCCTACCTTTCAACCTCACAAAAAGACTAGCAAAGTGGCATGCAAAACACACTGTATTAATGCAACACAATCCAAATGGAAGAAAAGGCAACCCACCCTAAAGCAATAAGAAGCAGTCCAAATTCAAATCCATAACAATACCTCTGGACAATAAAGCAATAAATAGAATAGTTAACATTCTGGTCATGTGGTCAGCATGACTGTATGCCAAAAATGTATGGAACCTTCTCACTGAAGTGGTACCTATTTATCTACTTGCATTTGCATGCTTTCATACTGCTAGGTGGGCAGGAGCTTGAGCAAGGAATGGGAGCTTGCGTGGCACCCGGGTCTCGAATCTGGGCAATCAACTTTCCAACTGAGAAGCTCAGCATCTTTAAGTGCTGAGTCATCACACCCCTATATGGACAATATAGGAGTAGTTATACCAATATAAGAAGATCAGTATTCACCTTCAGTGAATCAGTGGAGTAAATGAACAGAGTCCAACACAGGTCTCCTTGGGATCAGTGGAACTAATATAAGTGTTGTGATTTGCTGGCAGCCTGTGCAGATGGCAGTGGAATTGGATAGTGGGGAAGAACGGAGACCAGTCCAGGAGTCTGGAGTGGACTCAGATGAGGATCCTGTGTCTGATGCAGAGATGGGGCCAGGACCATCTGGGAGTGGGGTGCTGACTCTGGAGACTTTGGAGTCTGGCAGCAGCGAGGCAGAGGAACCACGGGAGCCTGTTCTTAATGCGGGTGTGCGCAGAGCTGCTAGAAGGTGAGAGCAGCTGAGACAAAAGGGGCAACTTGGGAGTAAAGCTGGAAGGTGATTGCTCCTCCCCTAAGGTATAAAGGACAGGCAAAGATGATGAAACCTTTGCAGGAAGCAAAGTCGTTCATTCTATTCAGATTAATCCTTGAAGCTCTGTGTGGACTCCATTCATTCTTGAAGCTCTTTGTATTTTGGTTGGGTTTTTTTTCTAGTTCATTTGACACTTCTGTTATTGGCAGCACTTCACAGGGAAGAAAGGTGGCTGCTTATCTCGAGGGACTGTTTGAGAGTCATTACGAGCTGGGATTGAAAATAATTCCCAGCGTTGCAATAAAACAAGGCTTGTCTTTTAAAAAAAGCATGTGCATAATTACGGTCTCGGAAGCCTTGGTCAGAACAATAAACAAGATGAAATCTGGGCCAAACCCAGTACATTTATCTTTCCAGCATAAGAGATGAAGCCATACATTCCAACTTCTCTTACGTAGGCCTCTGTTCAAAACCAATTCACAAGGAAAATGATACATAAAGATATTCAATGCCCATAGGTGGTATGTTAACCCTTCTCAATCAAAGGAAACAATTAAAGCAAATGGCCACTTAGTATTTTCTGAAAAGTGTACTCACCACCGTTTGATGGTTTACTTGGATCACCTCGTCCCCTGCATGGATCTTCTTACACTGGTCTGCTGGAGACTAAAGGCAAAAGAAATTTGAAAACTGGTCATAAATAAGTACTTTTTTTTCAATGCTGTTGTAACTTTAAACCAGCAGTGGGATCCTTACCTGTTCCACTACTGGTTTGGTGATCTAACATGCACGCATGTAGTCCTTGACTTGCAACAGTTCACTTAGTGACTGTTTGAAGCGGTGGTGGTAGTATGCTACCGGTTCATCCTGGTTCACCTGAACCGGTAGCAAAAATTCCTACCAGTTCAGCAGAACCAGGAGTAAAAAAATAAAGCCTCCCATGATCAGCTGAGAGGAGGAAAAAAAATCCTCCGACGATCAGCTGAGAGGATAAAGAAGAGAAAAGCGCAGGGATAGATGGGAGGGCTGATCCTGTGCTTTTCTCTTTATCCCCTCAGCTGATTGTCAGAAGCTTTTTTTTTTTTTTTACTACCACTTCCGCTGAACCGGTAGCATACCACTGTGACCGCTTCCAACGGTCACTAAGTGAACTGTTGTAAGTCGAGGACTAGATGTGCTTTAATGGCCTCATCACAACTGCCACCACACCACCTCCTTTAGCAAATTTCTCTTATTAAAAAAAGGTATGTATTTTACACGGTATGTGTTGACTCTATAGCCACCTTCCCCTCTTTTTCCCCCTTGATGAAGTATTTTGTCTTCTGTAGCAAAAGCCCTTCAAAGGTGAAAAGCATTTGCAATGCAGGTGGCCCTCGACTTACGACCGCAATTGAGCCCAAAATTTCTGTTGTTGAGGGAGACATTTGTTAAGGGAGTTTTGGCCCATTTTATGACCTTTCTTGGCCGAGTTGTTAAGTGAATCACTGCAGCAGTTAGGCTAGTAACCTGGTTCTCATGTTCTTCCCTTAACTTTGCTTGTCAGAAGGTCACAAAAGCAGATCACACAGAAATCGTCATAAATATGACCCAGTTAGATGATACGGAATAGTACCAAATCTGGGATACATGGTACGAGTGGATAGATCGTAAAGAAAAACAATGTACTGTATAAAATAAAGAGAAATAAGAAATATACTACCATATATATGTTAAAGGACAGGAAATCATACAGTACAAGCTTTTATTCCTCTCTCGTTTTGATTAAGCCAAATAAACAATTTATTTATAAAACTATATAGTTGTAATCCAGGAGTAAGAATAGATTAATACATAATATATATCATTAACATAGGTATTTTACAAGGGATTGAAAGTAACCACCACTTAATAATCTAGATGGAATATTTAAATCACTATCAAACCGTACTAGAGGAAAACATGATTGCTTGCATTATAGAATCTGTCGTGATGTTTATTTGTACAATTTTGTATTTTTTACCTTTGTATTTGTATATTTTAATCTTTCGTATTTAATAAAAAAATTTTTAAAAATAAAAAAAAATATGACCCACTTGCCAAGCGTCTGAAGTCTGATCATGTGACCATGGGGTTGTAATTGTGAAAAATGGTCATAGGTCAGGGTTTTTTTCAGAGCTGTTGTAACTTTGAATGATCCCTAAATGAGCTTTTAAGTCAAGAACTACCTGTACCCTCCTTTCCTTTTTTTTTTTTTTGCCCTTAATGAAGTATTTTGTCTTCTAAAAAGGCAAAAACCTTCAAAGATATGTTGGAAGAAATATCCAGGTCCAGTTCCAAGCCAGGAGGAAGTCCCTGGAGACAAAATGGAGGCTGGAGGCTAATTGGAAAGAGGGTCCATTTACTGATGAACAGAACCACGTGTTTGTTTGTGATTCTGGTGCAGCTGACCGCATGGAGTTGAGAATGGGGTTTTTTATACCTTCTCTTGGGCTTTGCACTTGAGCTTCCTGTTCCTGTGCAAGAACATGTATTCTATTGGCTGTTGTCAAATTCCTATGGGGTTAGGTAGCGGTCATAGCTGGGTCTATAGGCAAAGTACATATTCTAGCTGTTTTTCTGAGCTTAGTTTGGTTGAAGTTTACTGGAGGTGGTGCAACCGAAAGTATGTTCGGCAATTCCTATTGTGGCTGAGGGCTAATCCTACCTTTGTTCAGACCTTGCTGTAGGGAACTTCAAAATATCCTGTCTTAAATGGATTTCTGCCAGCAGTATTTGCTTTGCCTATGAATAGGGCTACTTAGATACTTGGCTTCTTTCAATAAGCTCTTTCTCTCTTAAGTGCTGATATCTGCTGAAGGCTATTAAGAAAGGCGGGAGCTGCTTTCTGCCTCTTAAAAACACGTTTCTCCATTTCTCCCTTTGGGAAATATAATATTTTGCCTTTTTAATATCATCTAAAATACTTCATCCTTCTAGGAGAGGGGTGGGTGCTAACTTTCTACAGGTAAAAAGCACTTGTAACACAATAGGGGACAATTAATTTTGGCTGCAGCCCTCTCTATATGATTTGATCTAGGGACAGTGATATAATGCAGGAGTCGCCAAACTTTTGGACTTCAGGGACCACCAAACTCATAATTTTAAATCCTGCAGACCACTAATATGAATTTTTACTGGTGGTGGCTGCAGGAAAAAAAGTCTGCAGGAAAATCCCCCATCCCATTTTCCTACCGATCGATCATTCTTTATTTGGGATCGCAGGATACCATCTCCAGCTCCATTCTCAGGGGGAGAGAGAGAAAGACTTTTTACTTCATGCAAAGAAAGCAGCAGAAGCAGCAGAAATCTTTCTTTCTCTCCCCCAAACTCTGCCAGAAATGGGTCTTTGTGACACTTCTCACACCGGCGTAGCCTCTTGGAGCAGGATGCCTTGCAGGGTCCCAAAGACTCATTTCTGGCAGAGTTTGGGGGAGAGAAAGAAAGACTTTTGCTGGTTTCCTGGTGTGCAGCCAAAAGCAGAAGAAGAAAAAAGAAGAAAGAAGCAGCCCAGTGGCCAGGTAAGGCGCATGGGGCGGCTGGGGCGAGTTTCCCCCCCCTTTCCCCCCTTCCTTCACTACCTAGTGTTGTTCACAATGCAAGCAATGCAAGCCTTGTGTTCCCATGGGTCATGTGGGCAGTGCAGCCTTGTACTCCTGCGCAGCCTGGATTAATTGCTTTGGGGGGTGACATATCTCTGCAGACCACCAAAATTTTCTCACGGACCACAGTGGTCCCTGGCCCACTGGTTGGCGGCCACTGATATAATTCATTGCCACTTGAGAAGGATGCGACCCAAGAGGCCATTTTGGAGAAAAATAACACAAATGTTATTAGGCTGTCAGGAAACCGTCTGCACGAAAGCTGAATGCAAAGCGGTTCTGAACAAAAAGCAAACATCTTAGCAACCCACTGCAGGCAGACTTCAAAAGCCACCAACTTTAAAAAAAAAAAAAAGAAAGAAAGAAAAGAATTCTTTGGAAGGAAAATACCATAGCATCCAAAACTACACAAAAGAATCCCAACTTGGGGAAGAGTTTTTGTTACACTCACAGTTCAGTGAAATGTATCCCCCAAAGTGTACACAAGAACTAACCGCCGAGGCAAACAATTGGATTATCATCAGCAAAAGAAAGCTGATTTCTTTCCAGTTTTCTCAACGGCCGGGAAGGGAGGCACAATGCTTGACGACGTTGTTTAGAATTGAGCTATTATTATAAAGGCTGCAGAAAAAATAGATCAATGTATCTGAAGTCCAGCAGGCATAGTTTCTGAGATATTGGTGTGCTTTTCAAGGGAATAGACTTTAGGGTTCTTTTATTCGTTTTAGTTGGACCCATATGTCTTTCTTATGGTGTAACTGTCAGCTGAAGCCAAGTCTGCCTCATCCAACCAGTTACTCTTTGGACGTCTTGGGAGACCATGGCATAATTCCTAGCTAAGATTTGGCTATCATCATCATCATCATCTCTCTCTCTCTCCTTCTCTCAATATCTAGCCATCCTCCTCCCCCTCCTTCTATCTATCTATCTATCTATCTATCTATCTATCTATCTATCTATCTA
>NW_020772334.1:0-10355 GCF_900518735.1 Pseudonaja textilis | reverse complement strand
CCCTTACCTGCATCCATAACGGGCCACGTGGAGACTCCTGGGGGGGGGAAGGGAGGAGTGGGCAGGGCCAGCCAAGAGTGGGATTTGGGGGTTCTCCAAACTGCACCGAATCTTAGTTAGGGGCTCTCCTGAACCCTTGCAAACCCCCAGCAGCCCCACTCCTGGCCCTATTCTCAGAGGAGTAAAGATGTAGTATCAAACAAACAGGGGGAAAAAAAAGCGCAAGACATAGATGCAGATGAAGGTTGCCCTTTGCAAATGATTATTGACAAGAAACGGAACGAAGGACACACAGTTCACCATCGGCGATGGATTTAACTTCACTGAGAATTGGATTCCAATCCTAAATACGTTTTTACCAGGGAGAAAAATCACACTGGATTCTGACTGGGTGAGCACACGGTCCTACCCAATTATTAATACTGACTTTGCTCGCGTAAGTTTTGTTCTTTTCCTCCAGGCATAAACCCAATCATTTCCAAGACGGTTTCTTTTAACCTGGAAAATGGTACTGGCTATAAACGAATTTGGGGTTTTATTTCTAAATTATTTCCCTCTCATCTCTGCCTTTAAGTTAGGTCCTGGGAGAAATAAAGTCTCATCCTGCTGACATTTAATCACAACTTGAAGAACCAGCTGGCACTTTTGAAAAACTGGATATAAATGTTAAAAACCGAGAGCCTTGGCGAATTTCACGAGCTCCTTCATGCCAGAGAATGCTCAATAATTAATGCCCTAAAGATAAATGGCTCAAAGAGGAAACCTTAATGAAGGAGTCATTAAAAACTAAAAATATATATAATTGAGGCCATCCGGTCCCAAGTGTCAGTAGACCGAAATGGAAATCTCTTAATATGTTATTGATGATATTTGCTGAGTATTGTATCTGGCCAAAAATAGAAAGATGACATCATGATGGACTGGAGTTCTTGACAGAGGATGGAAAATTTGAGACATTTCAATAGCCACCTTCAAAGTTAAGACATGGTAGCACTTTGATGCTACAAACATCCAAAGCTTCTCCATGAGAGTAGAACTTAGATGGTCTTTATACTGTAAGTCAGATGGCTTTCTTGCAGACATTTCATTACCGAACTAGCTCACATCATCAGTGCTAGCGATAACTAGCAGTTATAATGTTACCTAGTTTTGTAATAGAACATCTGGGAAGATCTATAGGACAATGCATGCTACAAAGAATCAACGGATACGATTTTAGCAATATGGCAGGCGGGTTGAAGAGGATTAAGTTGACTGACAATCAACAGCAGCAACAATTGGCCAGTCTAAAGAAAAGAAGAATTAGGGGTGACAGGATAGTAGTGTTCCAGTACTTGAGGGGATGCCACAAAGAAGAGGGAATAAAATTATTCTTCGAAGCACCAGAGGGCAGGATAAGAAACAACAGATGGAAACAAACCAAGGAGAGAAACAACCTGGGATTAAGTAAAAACTTCGTAATGATGAGGACAGGTAACCAGTGGAACTCCTTGCTTCCAGAAATCATGGGTGCTCCATCACACGAGGTTTTTAAGAAGAGTCTGGACAGTCACTTGTCTGAGATGGTATAGGTCCTCCTGCTTGAGCAAGGGGCTGGACTAGAAGACCTCCAATGTCCCTTTCTATTCTTTTCTTTTCTGTTCTGTTCTATTCACATCTGAAATTGCACTCATATATATATAAATTTCAAATGGAGAAAATGAAGACAGCTGCCACTCAACGTGGATACCATTAATCAAACAAAATAATAAGTTTAGATTGATAGGTTGAAAGGTGCATGTGTTTTTTCCCCCTGCATTTTGATTGACCTTTAAACAGATATATCAAGAAGTCGGAAAAAAAAAAAAACACAGAGAGGGAACAGAAAGTAAAATTAAAATGAAAGATACGTTTGTTATCTTGTGAAATTATCGGATACAATCAATTCACCCATATTATTAGAAACTTGTTCTGCTTTTGATAACTCATAAACTAAAATACAGACTCTGTGCATAGAAGATCCCAAATTTGGTACGGGCTAACAATCCATGGGTTGTTTTTTACTCTAAGAATGTTTTCCACTTGCAATCTGGGTCAGGTTTCGCTTTTAAGACACAAAGCTATCCTAGACATTGAATTTTACAGCCACAACTTCATCAGTCACTCTTCTAATGGTTATGATGATTAATCTACAATTTAATTCTACTGTATAGTGCAATATTAATGCAATATCCGGGGTTTTCAGTTCAATGTATAGAATGTGAAGGATGTGTATTTGTGTTTATTTTCAACACAATGTACACTGAAGATGGTATTTAATTTTGTTGTATGAGGTACAATGACAATAAAGTAAACTAAACTAATTCCAACCTAAGACTGATAGAAGTCTAATATTTTAAGTCCTAACCAAAGATCTAAGAATTATTAAGGTAGCATCTGAGAATACAGATGATTTCTAGTAGGGTGAGGGTTTTTGTGTGTGTAAAATCAGGATGTTCGGGTCCATAAATTTAAATGTGCAAATGCATTTATAAGTGATTGAAAATCTCTTATGGACTTTTGACTGAAAAAAAGAAAAAAAATGAAGTTGTGAATTATGGGGATCATAATTAAAAAGGGTAGACTAAGAAAAGAAGGAAAATATGTCATAATCTTAGAGAAGGTAAGAAATGTAATTTAAGATTAGAAGACTTTCCTTTCCTTTCCTTTCCTTTCCTTTCCTTTCCTTTCCTTTCCTTTCCTTTCCTCTTTTCCCTTTTCTCCTTTCTCCTCTTCACTTATTACTTTGCTTTCCTTACTTTTCTGTTTCAAAATCCATCTGGCTTTGACTTTTAAAAATTCTTTAATAAAAGTTTATACAGCATATATAAATAAATTCAAACTGGTGATGCTTCATCAGTTATCACTCATTATCTCTATCACCTTATTTGCATTACTTTGACAATGTAAACCATTACTAAGCTAAATAGTTGGTAACTATTTAAAGAAGCAAATTTCCATAACTGAAAGTTTACAGCTGACAATGGCCTTTTGTTCACCTGGAATAGGAAAAAGGGCTCTGTTAATTCAGAAAGCATTCAAGGGGTTTTATTTTTTCATCTGAGATCATGGCTTGCTAGATTAGCCTGGTGACCTAGTGGTGAAGACACTGGCGTGCCACTTGGAAGGTTAAAGGTTCAATCCTAGCTAGCAGCAGGTTTTCCACCCTTAAGGTGCAAAGAAAAAAAATATCTGCTGCAAAGTCCTCATAGGTGTCAGGAAGGGCACCCAGTCAGTAAATGCTCAACTCCATCCACCCAGGCTCTTACCTGTCCCTTATTTCCTGCTTTTTCAACCTCAGCTGCTTTGCGCGGCACAGCTGAAGTTGAAAAAGCAGGGAAAAAGAGGCTTTTCAAACGCTGTGCAGCTGCACACAATGCTTTTCAGCTGTCCGGGTGGCACATTATATGGTGTTTTACATGTGCGCGCGGTGCGGGTGCCTGATGTAGTCACTGAACCAGTAGTAACACTGGTTGAATCCCACCCCTGCCCCCTATCATGGAGTGAGGGCCTGACTAGGCCACACCCACCATGACCACGCCCACCCAGCAACAAGGCAGAGAACCCTTTGCTAAAAGTTTTGGAGCCCTCCCCTGTCTACAGCCCCTTAAATGCATCGCTCAGATATGACTCAAGCCTTCTTATAAAATCCGTTTCAACCAAAGCTGTATTTTCGAACTGTTACTGGATTCAACCTGTAATTAAATAGAATTTATTCACATCCCTGTTGTGCACATGGATGCAAGGCAGGTGAAGATTCTAAGCAGGAATCAGGTGAGAGTACCACATCATCTAAAGATATATTATATTGCCCCATATAAAGAAGATTAGACTTGTCTTCTTGAGACGTCACTTTGGAGAAATGTCTCACCAACTGGGATAGATGTCTGTCGTACACCGTCACGTAGAGTTGCATCGCAACCACCTGCCGGATGGTGATTTGTCTTACTCAACATGAAGGCTACTGAAATGTGAATGATTGTAGGACACTTGTTCATTTTATCTGGGGCGAAGATGCCCTTGACCAACATCAAGGATATTGTGTCCATGCAAACGCAAATGCAGGAAGTCTCGTTGCTCCATCCTGGTGAGAAATGTACTCTCAGCTGAGTGAGGAACACAAGGGAAATGAATTGAGATTTGCTTCTGCATCTCCGCTTCTTTCATAATTAGAATGACACTGATGCCGTTCATTAGTTTGTTCTTCGCTCATTGTAAAACTGTACATGTTTCTCTGTAAGCCATTCTTTGATTGTCACTCCGTTGGGTTTAAAGGGCAATTAGTAGGAAAAAAGCGCATGTTTTAGACCAAAAAGGCTTACAAAAATACCTGATTTGCAAAGCTGTTTCCGAAGAGTGCATATTTCTTGTTCCTAATTTTAATAGGTTACAAAGGGGGAGTAGAAATTTGATGTAACCAGTTTATGAATGCATACCCCAAATCAACACAGGCAAAAAGTGTATTTGCCGACCCTTTTATACTTCTTTATACTACAAAACAGTTTCTGAAATTCACGCCAGTACAATGATCAATAATAGTCATTGCTGAAAAAGAAAATATGGGGGCATATATAGATAGATAGATAGATAGATAGATAGATAGATAGATAGATAGAGAGAGAGAGAGATACATACATATATACATACATATACAGATATAGGTATAGATAGATATAATATAGATATATAGCTATATAACTATAGAGATAGATATAGAGATAGATAGATAGACAGACATAGATTATGACAGACATAGATGATGTTAGATGATAGATAGATAGATAGAAAGAAAGTTAGATAGATAGATGATAGATAGATAAATAATAGATAGCCATCTTTATATTCTTACATTATTGGCTTGCCTTATGACAAAGCTAAACTTAGATTCCATGCACGTGTATTACTCCAATTCAACATTGCTCTGATAAAGAATATGTTGACTTCAGTTTAGCTCTGAGTTTGACTCAAACCCTACCTTTCAACCTCACAAAAAGACTAGCAAAGTGGCATGCAAAACACACTGTATTAATGCAACACAATCCAAATGGAAGAAAAGGCAACCCACCCTAAAGCAATAAGAAGCAGTCCAAATTCAAATCCATAACAATACCTCTGGACAATAAAGCAATAAATAGAATAGTTAACATTCTGGTCATGTGGTCAGCATGACTGTATGCCAAAAATGTATGGAACCTTCTCACTGAAGTGGTACCTATTTATCTACTTGCATTTGCATGCTTTCATACTGCTAGGTGGGCAGGAGCTTGAGCAAGGAATGGGAGCTTGCGTGGCACCCGGGTCTCGAATCTGGGCAATCAACTTTCCAACTGAGAAGCTCAGCATCTTTAAGTGCTGAGTCATCACACCCCTATATGGACAATATAGGAGTAGTTATACCAATATAAGAAGATCAGTATTCACCTTCAGTGAATCAGTGGAGTAAATGAACAGAGTCCAACACAGGTCTCCTTGGGATCAGTGGAACTAATATAAGTGTTGTGATTTGCTGGCAGCCTGTGCAGATGGCAGTGGAATTGGATAGTGGGGAAGAACGGAGACCAGTCCAGGAGTCTGGAGTGGACTCAGATGAGGATCCTGTGTCTGATGCAGAGATGGGGCCAGGACCATCTGGGAGTGGGGTGCTGACTCTGGAGACTTTGGAGTCTGGCAGCAGCGAGGCAGAGGAACCACGGGAGCCTGTTCTTAATGCGGGTGTGCGCAGAGCTGCTAGAAGGTGAGAGCAGCTGAGACAAAAGGGGCAACTTGGGAGTAAAGCTGGAAGGTGATTGCTCCTCCCCTAAGGTATAAAGGACAGGCAAAGATGATGAAACCTTTGCAGGAAGCAAAGTCGTTCATTCTATTCAGATTAATCCTTGAAGCTCTGTGTGGACTCCATTCATTCTTGAAGCTCTTTGTATTTTGGTTGGGTTTTTTTTCTAGTTCATTTGACACTTCTGTTATTGGCAGCACTTCACAGGGAAGAAAGGTGGCTGCTTATCTCGAGGGACTGTTTGAGAGTCATTACGAGCTGGGATTGAAAATAATTCCCAGCGTTGCAATAAAACAAGGCTTGTCTTTTAAAAAAAGCATGTGCATAATTACGGTCTCGGAAGCCTTGGTCAGAACAATAAACAAGATGAAATCTGGGCCAAACCCAGTACATTTATCTTTCCAGCATAAGAGATGAAGCCATACATTCCAACTTCTCTTACGTAGGCCTCTGTTCAAAACCAATTCACAAGGAAAATGATACATAAAGATATTCAATGCCCATAGGTGGTATGTTAACCCTTCTCAATCAAAGGAAACAATTAAAGCAAATGGCCACTTAGTATTTTCTGAAAAGTGTACTCACCACCGTTTGATGGTTTACTTGGATCACCTCGTCCCCTGCATGGATCTTCTTACACTGGTCTGCTGGAGACTAAAGGCAAAAGAAATTTGAAAACTGGTCATAAATAAGTACTTTTTTTTCAATGCTGTTGTAACTTTAAACCAGCAGTGGGATCCTTACCTGTTCCACTACTGGTTTGGTGATCTAACATGCACGCATGTAGTCCTTGACTTGCAACAGTTCACTTAGTGACTGTTTGAAGCGGTGGTGGTAGTATGCTACCGGTTCATCCTGGTTCACCTGAACCGGTAGCAAAAATTCCTACCAGTTCAGCAGAACCAGGAGTAAAAAAATAAAGCCTCCCATGATCAGCTGAGAGGAGGAAAAAAAATCCTCCGACGATCAGCTGAGAGGATAAAGAAGAGAAAAGCGCAGGGATAGATGGGAGGGCTGATCCTGTGCTTTTCTCTTTATCCCCTCAGCTGATTGTCAGAAGCTTTTTTTTTTTTTTTACTACCACTTCCGCTGAACCGGTAGCATACCACTGTGACCGCTTCCAACGGTCACTAAGTGAACTGTTGTAAGTCGAGGACTAGATGTGCTTTAATGGCCTCATCACAACTGCCACCACACCACCTCCTTTAGCAAATTTCTCTTATTAAAAAAAGGTATGTATTTTACACGGTATGTGTTGACTCTATAGCCACCTTCCCCTCTTTTTCCCCCTTGATGAAGTATTTTGTCTTCTGTAGCAAAAGCCCTTCAAAGGTGAAAAGCATTTGCAATGCAGGTGGCCCTCGACTTACGACCGCAATTGAGCCCAAAATTTCTGTTGTTGAGGGAGACATTTGTTAAGGGAGTTTTGGCCCATTTTATGACCTTTCTTGGCCGAGTTGTTAAGTGAATCACTGCAGCAGTTAGGCTAGTAACCTGGTTCTCATGTTCTTCCCTTAACTTTGCTTGTCAGAAGGTCACAAAAGCAGATCACACAGAAATCGTCATAAATATGACCCAGTTAGATGATACGGAATAGTACCAAATCTGGGATACATGGTACGAGTGGATAGATCGTAAAGAAAAACAATGTACTGTATAAAATAAAGAGAAATAAGAAATATACTACCATATATATGTTAAAGGACAGGAAATCATACAGTACAAGCTTTTATTCCTCTCTCGTTTTGATTAAGCCAAATAAACAATTTATTTATAAAACTATATAGTTGTAATCCAGGAGTAAGAATAGATTAATACATAATATATATCATTAACATAGGTATTTTACAAGGGATTGAAAGTAACCACCACTTAATAATCTAGATGGAATATTTAAATCACTATCAAACCGTACTAGAGGAAAACATGATTGCTTGCATTATAGAATCTGTCGTGATGTTTATTTGTACAATTTTGTATTTTTTACCTTTGTATTTGTATATTTTAATCTTTCGTATTTAATAAAAAAATTTTTAAAAATAAAAAAAAATATGACCCACTTGCCAAGCGTCTGAAGTCTGATCATGTGACCATGGGGTTGTAATTGTGAAAAATGGTCATAGGTCAGGGTTTTTTTCAGAGCTGTTGTAACTTTGAATGATCCCTAAATGAGCTTTTAAGTCAAGAACTACCTGTACCCTCCTTTCCTTTTTTTTTTTTTGCCCTTAATGAAGTATTTTGTCTTCTAAAAAGGCAAAAACCTTCAAAGATATGTTGGAAGAAATATCCAGGTCCAGTTCCAAGCCAGGAGGAAGTCCCTGGAGACAAAATGGAGGCTGGAGGCTAATTGGAAAGAGGGTCCATTTACTGATGAACAGAACCACGTGTTTGTTTGTGATTCTGGTGCAGCTGACCGCATGGAGTTGAGAATGGGGTTTTTTATACCTTCTCTTGGGCTTTGCACTTGAGCTTCCTGTTCCTGTGCAAGAACATGTATTCTATTGGCTGTTGTCAAATTCCTATGGGGTTAGGTAGCGGTCATAGCTGGGTCTATAGGCAAAGTACATATTCTAGCTGTTTTTCTGAGCTTAGTTTGGTTGAAGTTTACTGGAGGTGGTGCAACCGAAAGTATGTTCGGCAATTCCTATTGTGGCTGAGGGCTAATCCTACCTTTGTTCAGACCTTGCTGTAGGGAACTTCAAAATATCCTGTCTTAAATGGATTTCTGCCAGCAGTATTTGCTTTGCCTATGAATAGGGCTACTTAGATACTTGGCTTCTTTCAATAAGCTCTTTCTCTCTTAAGTGCTGATATCTGCTGAAGGCTATTAAGAAAGGCGGGAGCTGCTTTCTGCCTCTTAAAAACACGTTTCTCCATTTCTCCCTTTGGGAAATATAATATTTTGCCTTTTTAATATCATCTAAAATACTTCATCCTTCTAGGAGAGGGGTGGGTGCTAACTTTCTACAGGTAAAAAGCACTTGTAACACAATAGGGGACAATTAATTTTGGCTGCAGCCCTCTCTATATGATTTGATCTAGGGACAGTGATATAATGCAGGAGTCGCCAAACTTTTGGACTTCAGGGACCACCAAACTCATAATTTTAAATCCTGCAGACCACTAATATGAATTTTTACTGGTGGTGGCTGCAGGAAAAAAAGTCTGCAGGAAAATCCCCCATCCCATTTTCCTACCGATCGATCATTCTTTATTTGGGATCGCAGGATACCATCTCCAGCTCCATTCTCAGGGGGAGAGAGAGAAAGACTTTTTACTTCATGCAAAGAAAGCAGCAGAAGCAGCAGAAATCTTTCTTTCTCTCCCCCAAACTCTGCCAGAAATGGGTCTTTGTGACACTTCTCACACCGGCGTAGCCTCTTGGAGCAGGATGCCTTGCAGGGTCCCAAAGACTCATTTCTGGCAGAGTTTGGGGGAGAGAAAGAAAGACTTTTGCTGGTTTCCTGGTGTGCAGCCAAAAGCAGAAGAAGAAAAAAGAAGAAAGAAGCAGCCCAGTGGCCAGGTAAGGCGCATGGGGCGGCTGGGGCGAGTTTCCCCCCCCTTTCCCCCCTTCCTTCACTACCTAGTGTTGTTCACAATGCAAGCAATGCAAGCCTTGTGTTCCCATGGGTCATGTGGGCAGTGCAGCCTTGTACTCCTGCGCAGCCTGGATTAATTGCTTTGGGGGGTGACATATCTCTGCAGACCACCAAAATTTTCTCACGGACCACAGTGGTCCCTGGCCCACTGGTTGGCGGCCACTGATATAATTCATTGCCACTTGAGAAGGATGCGACCCAAGAGGCCATTTTGGAGAAAAATAACACAAATGTTATTAGGCTGTCAGGAAACCGTCTGCACGAAAGCTGAATGCAAAGCGGTTCTGAACAAAAAGCAAACATCTTAGCAACCCACTGCAGGCAGACTTCAAAAGCCACCAACTTTAAAAAAAAAAAAAAGAAAGAAAGAAAAGAATTCTTTGGAAGGAAAATACCATAGCATCCAAAACTACACAAAAGAATCCCAACTTGGGGAAGAGTTTTTGTTACACTCACAGTTCAGTGAAATGTATCCCCCAAAGTGTACACAAGAACTAACCGCCGAGGCAAACAATTGGATTATCATCAGCAAAAGAAAGCTGATTTCTTTCCAGTTTTCTCAACGGCCGGGAAGGGAGGCACAATGCTTGACGACGTTGTTTAGAATTGAGCTATTATTATAAAGGCTGCAGAAAAAATAGATCAATGTATCTGAAGTCCAGCAGGCATAGTTTCTGAGATATTGGTGTGCTTTTCAAGGGAATAGACTTTAGGGTTCTTTTATTCGTTTTAGTTGGACCCATATGTCTTTCTTATGGTGTAACTGTCAGCTGAAGCCAAGTCTGCCTCATCCAACCAGTTACTCTTTGGACGTCTTGGGAGACCATGGCATAATTCCTAGCTAAGATTTGGCTATCATCATCATCATCATCTCTCTCTCTCTCCTTCTCTCAATATCTAGCCATCCTCCTCCCCCTCCTTCTATCTATCTATCTATCTATCTATCTATCTATCTATCTATCTATCTA
>NW_020772333.1:0-10355 GCF_900518735.1 Pseudonaja textilis | reverse complement strand
CCAGTAGAAATTGGTGTGGATGCTGCTTTAAATCCGCAGAGAGTATGGAAGCCTTTAGCTCTCAGGATTTTAAAGGAAATTAAGCAAGCAGCAAAAGAGTATGGTGTTAGATCGCCATATGCTCAGGCATTGTTAGAAGCAGTTGGTTATGGAAATAAAATGATTCCAGCTGACTGGAAAGCTCTGTTAAAAATGATTCTAACCCCAGCTCAATATTTGGTGTTAGATCAGAAATGGAGACAGCTGGCAGTTCAAAGGGGAACAGCAAATGTTACTCCAGATCAGCTTTATGGAGCTGGTAATTTTACAACAGTGGAACTACAGAGAGATGGAATGCCAGAGGAGGGGTTCGTTCTTCTCCCACAGTTAATTTTACAAGCCATAGGGGCTCTCCCCGACGGCGAAGGTGGTGAGAAGACCTTTACTAACATCAAACAAGGAAACAATGAACCCTATGAAAATTTCATTAGTAGATTGAAAGTGGCTATTGAAAGACAAATTGATAATCAATTTGCCCGGAATGAATTGCTTTTGAAGTTAGCAGTAGAACAGGCTAACGCAGATTGTAAAAAGATCCTGAATCCACTTATCGCGAGCAGAGAGCGAGAGATCGCTGATTTGATAAATGCATGTAGAAAGGTGGGGAGTCAGACTTTTAACATGGAGACTTTAGCTCTGGCTCTCCAGGCAGGAAATGCTAATAAAGGCACTTGTTTCAATTGTGGGAAGCCTGGACATTTTAAAGCACAATGTCGGGCTCCTGGAGGGGGTCAAATTCAGCAAAATGAGAGATCAATGGGACAGGGTGTGACCTAACTCAGTATATCAGATGCTCCTACAGTTTTTACTGATGGAGAAATATATTTTTTTTTGGTGCTTGTGTTTGGAAAGATAAATCTGGAATTTGGCATACAAAAGTGACATCAGAGCAGAAGTCTGCCCAGCAGGCAGAACTTGCTGCTGTAGTTTTGGCTTTTCAAAATTTTCAAAATCAGGATTTTAATCTAATAGTGGATTCTTTGTACGTATATAATTTGTTACCCTTTGTAGCAGGTTCTTATTTGTCTCCTGGAATATCACCTAATATTCTACGTTTGCTTTTGTTGTTGCAAGGATGTTTGGAGCAGCGTGTGAATGTGTGTTTTGTTGCCCATATTCGTAGCCATAGTAATTTGCCTGGAATTTTATCACAAGGCAATGCCAAAGCTGACAGTGCTGTAACTTCAGTTCTCACTGTCCAGCCATGGGACAGCCATAGTTATTTTCATCAAAATGTTAAAGCATTGGCACATCAATTCAAGCTTACTGCTGCAGAAGCTGCTGCCATAATTCAACAATGTCCAACTTGTTCAAAACAGGGCACGGCTATTCCTATGGGAGTCAACCCCAGGGGGTTGAAACCTTCAATGATTTGGCAAATGGATGTTACTCAGTATCCATCATTTGCACCTTGGAAGTATATACATGTGACTGTGGATACTTATTCAGGATTTCTAATGGCTACTCCTCAAAGAGGTGAAGCGGTTAAACATGTCATCAATCATTGCATTAAGACATTTTCAGTTGCTGGTACGCCTCAAACTTTAAAAACAGACAATGGTGCGGCTTATCGGAGCACAGTCTTTGATCAGTTTTGCAAACAGTGGTCCGTGGAACATAAATTTGGGATTTCATACAATTCCACAGGACAGGCTATTGTGGAGCGTTATAATGGCACGCTCAAGAACATGTTAGCTAAATTAAATAAAAAAGGAGGGAAGCTCCTGGGGCTTCCGGCAATTCAAGATCATTTAAATCTTGCTTTGTATACTTTAAATTTTTTAAATTTGTCTGGTAACCCCCCTGCGAGTGCGGCCAGCAGGCATTTTTCTTCTCCTTCTACAGATGCAGTGAGGCCTCGAGTGTTGGTGCGATTCCTTCCGGATCCGGCATGGGTTCCTGCTGAGCTGATTACGTGGGGACGTGGTTATGCAGCAGTAGAACATCTTGGTCAAATTCGTTGGGTTCCTGGTCGATGTATTCGGCCTGATCATTCACAGGCGTCTTCACAGGTGCCAGTGAAGGAGGTTTCGGAGGAGCAGGATGGCGTTCCTGTGGTTCCTGATTCCGTACCTGTGGTTCCTGATTCTCTTGATGCCGGCAATCCAGGCGCGGCGCTGTGAAGGCTGGGAAAAGATGACTGCTTATCTGAGGTTATCAACTTGTATGCAGCAGGTTCCTTTGGGGAATCGGACTAAATTGATCTGCAAACAGTGGCATCCTTTGATTTTTCCAGCATATTGGTCCTGGCATAAGGGTCAAGACATTCTTTACTTGGGACCTGATAAGGATATTATATCTTCAGCCTGTGCTACAACTCTGATTCTTTTTAATGTTTCTGTTTCAGACTATGGACAATATTGGTGTCAATTGGAGTTACCTAAGTTACCTTACACAGACTCTCTTTCCCACCTCTGGGAATAGCTATGAACTATAGAGATATTCATATTTTAAATAATTTTACTGTTGCTATGTTTAATGATACTGTTAAGAATATTAAGATGTTAAATGAAGAAGTGTCTGAAATTCACCAAGTTACTTTACAAAATCGTTATGCTTTAGATATAATGTTAGCTGCTAAAGGAGGAGTTTGTGCCTTAATTCATTCACATTGTTGTGCTTTTATACATAATTATGAGCCTAACATTACAAGAACTGTTCATGATATGGAAGATCGCATAGCTGAACATGAAGCAGGAAAAGATGGCTTCAATAAGTCACTTTGGGCTTTGCTATGGGATTGGCTTCCTGACAGCTCATGGTTACGTTTATTGCTTCAATTAGTTGTAATAATTGTTATTATACTTATTATGTTATGTTGCTGTATTCAATGTATTCCTAATCTATTTCAAATGTGTACCTCAGCTTTTCAACGTACGAAACCAAGTCGCGAAAGTCGCGAGGGAACTGTGTATTATGCCACTAAAACACCCCCTATCTTTGAATAAATAAAAAAGGAGGGAATGTGGTAATATATTATAATCATCATATTCTGTAAAGTTCTTCGTACAGTTTTGCATAAGATCTGGGGACTTTACAAACGCTCCACATGGGGGCAGTAGTGCTTTTATGATGGACGTTTGGTCCTGTTTGATCTGCAAAGCTTAGATGAACCAGGAATGTCGGTCAAAGTTCACAGTACCCAGCCGAGCCATTCCCATGAGACCTTTGGTGCCTGGATATTCTCACGGGACTTTATCACCTTGCTGAGGCCCGGCTGAGGTAATGCTGCTGAGGTTGAAGTCATTGTTTTGATTTTGTACTTGCATTTTCTTAAATAAATACTGCTACCCGAGTTCTCTCGGGGCTGGCATTTGCTCAGACGGTTCCCTGCGTCTCATTTCAAGTGCCAGACCACCACAAGACTCTTGGAAATAAAGAAGTCGGCTCCAATATCTCATAGCTTGGAAACATTTTCCTCCATCCTATGCCGAGTGGGTAAATGAGAAAGATATTAGGGCTCCTGAACTGGTCAAAGACTTTCATACCAAGTATCCTGATAAACCATAGAAATGTATGCAATTGTTAACATGTATTTTATGTTATTCTTTCTTACAGGGACAAATGTCGTTTTTCTAGGGGGTTCGAATGTCAGCCTCAAGATCCCTTCCACACCATTTCTGCTCCTATGCTTACTGCTCTCTTTCATTTCTCATTGCTCTCTTTCCGCTGTCATTTGTAACGGGGGGTGGGGGGACTTGGAGGGGAAGAAAGCTGGAGGTGTTACATTCCTGTGTTGGGGGTAAGAAGGAGGAGGGGGAGTATAAATTCTTGTCTCTAAGTTTCTATTTCCTTGCCTAGTCTTCTTTCCTTTTGCGCAGCTGCGAAGCTTTATCAAAATATGTCAAGGTCAGCGGACAGAGGCCTCATCACCACCTGAAGATGCCCACATGATCATATTCAGAACTTTCAATTGGAAGAGCCTTTTGGACTTTGGGGGGTGGGAACAATTCCATCCCTTTGTATATGTGATCTGCGCGCCAAAAGCTTTAGATTCAGAATCTTCCCTGTAGCTTCTACTTTGAAATTTAGTAAAGGAGAAAAGTTTGCTCTAACCATTGAAGTCTGAGTGTTTCTTTCCTGGATTTTGAATGGAGCACCTGACTGACAAACAGTGCAATTATTCACATTCGCCAGGAACCACTCATCTGTTTTCATCGCTTCCTTGAACCGCTCCATCAATTCATTGGACAGCTCCGCCTCTTCCTTCTTCTTTTGCACTCTGGTGACCACTGGGGCGGCCAACTGGGTGGTGGATATGATCGGCCTTATCACTTCTTGACGAACACTGTTATATTGAGGCATTCTATTCAAAGCATCCTCCATAAATGTATTTCCTCCTGGGATGTACTTCAAGGAGAAATTGAATCATTTGAAATACTGGGCCCACCTAACTTGCTTAGGAGATAATTTTTGAGGTGTCTTTAAGGCCTCCAAATTCTTATGGTCAGTCCATACCTCAAATGGGTGTTTCGCTCCTTCCAAGAAATGTCTCCAGGTTAGTAGAGCCCAACGGACTGCAAAAGCTTCCTTTTCCCAGACGGCCCATCTCCTCTCAGTCTCAGTCAACTTACGAGAGGTGTAAGCACAAGGTTGTAATGTTCCCTTCTCATTTAGTTGAAGTAAGACCACTCCGACAGCCACATCACTTGCATCGGCTTGGATCACGAAAGGGGGATCTATGTCCGGGTGTTTCAGTACTGGTTCTGCAGCGAACAGTCGCTTTAGCTTTTCGAAGGCAGCTTGGCACTCCATGGACCACTCCAATGGTTTGCTGGGCCTTGGTTTTGTCCTCCCCTTTGTCTTTAAGGGATTGGTGATAGGCATTGCTATTTTAGTGAAGGATGGGATGAATTGCCGGTAAACGTTAGCAAATCCTAAGAAACTTTGAAGCTGATTTCGGGTCCTCAGTGGGGCCCAGTCCAATACAGCTCGCACCTTCCCTGTGTCCATTTCGATGCCCTCGTGTGAAATGCGATATCCTAGGTAGTCAATTTTCTCTTGATGGAATTCACATTTGGACAGTTTAGCATACAATTTGGCAGCTTGCAGTTTGTGTAGCACTGAGCGCACCAGTTTCACATGTTCATCTCTAGTCTCTGTGTAGATAAGGATATCATCAAGGTAAACCAAAAGCCCCTTATATAAATGTTCGTGGAGCACCTGATTGATCATTTGTATGAAAACAGCTGGAGCCCCCGGTAGGCCAAAAGGGAGAACATTGAACTGGAAACATCCCATCGGGCAGTTAAACACAGTTTTCCACTCATCTCCTTCTTTAATTCGGATTCGGTAATATGCCTCTCTCAGGTCCAACTTCATAAAAATGTTTCCTTTTGCCAGGTGAGCCAACATGTCCTTCATCAGAGGGAGGGGGTACACGTTTTCCATGGAAATAGCATTTAAGTTTCGGTAGTCAACCACCAAGCGTTTGGAGCCATCTTTCTTTTCGTGGAACACCCGAGGCCTAGCGAGTTGGATGAAACCACGTTTCAAATTTTTATCGGTAAATGATCTCAACTCCTCCAATTCCCATGGTGTCATCGAATATAGTTTTGGTTTCAGGAGCATCACCCCAGGCAGAATTTCAATGCTACAGGCTGTTGATCGATGAGGGGGGAGCTCATCAGAAGCCTTTTTGCTAAACACCTCTCTCAAATCCCAGTATTCCTTCGGGATTTTTTCCTCTCCCTCCAAGCTCTTGGCACCTGTGGAGGCTGACTCAGCCGGGTTCTGAAGTTTTGGATGGGATTGCTCCTCCCCTTCTGGTCACTGATCGGTATGAATCCGTAACCCCCCTTTCCTCCAATTCACATGGGGATTCCACTTGCGGAGCCAGGGCAGCCCCAAAGTTAATGGATGCTCCATTCCAGGGGTCACAATAAAGCACAGAATCTCGCTATGGGTCCTCATGGTCACCTCTAGAGGTTCCATTATAAAACGTGCAGGGCAACCTCCCACCACAGATCCATCCAGTTGGCAAAAGGATATGGGCGTTTCTAAAGTTCTCAGTCTGATGCCCATCTCCTTAACTACTTTCATGCTGATTACGCACCTCGTGCACCCAGAGTCTAGTAAGGCTAACATCTCTCCCTCAGTCCCCAAAGTGAGCACCCTTAGTTTTACTGGGATGGTCATGGGGCCCTTGTTTGGACTTACCGGGATGACGTCTTCTGAGTCAGTTTCACTCTCTTCAAGGGAGATCGGAGGTCCCAGCTCACCACCTGCCGGAGGGGCAACCTCTACAACCTCCCCCATCTTTAACACGTTTTTGCGAGGCTTGGCTGGGGGGCTTTCAGGCTTCCTCCCTGCCCTCTGTGCTCCCTTTGGATCCAGCTTGACCCTGCAATCCGCAATCCAGTGGCCCTCCTTCCCGCATCAAAAACAGGCAGTGGATTTGGGTCTCGCCATTACTGGGGCCTCTCGGAGATGCGGGGGGAGCAGTTTGCTCCATACAGGGCCTCCTCTGTGTCTGCTTCGAGTCAGATCTATTTCCACTTCTTCCGCTAGCAAGTACCACAGTTGCAATTCATATAGATCCCTTCTGGAGCCTCAGATGTGGCATGCCAGCTGTCGGAACTCTTGGGTGTAGTCAGCAACTGACCTCCCCGCTTGATTTATGGTTTTCATTCTGATCCTAGCCTTCCTCTCCACCAGGGGGTCCTCAAACCTTCTCCTCAATGCAGTCATGAAGACATTGAGATTCCGCAGTTGGGGGGAGTTGTCATTATACAAAGTCACCCTCCACTCTGCCGCTATTCCCTCCAGGGCCCTGGTAACACATCTCACCTTGGCTGCTTCAGAAGTGAATTCTCTCTCATATTCTTCCATATAGCTCCAAACTTGTGCCAGGAAGAAACCCAAATCCTTGAGATTCCCCCCAAATTTCACTTCCAATGGAGGCAGATTGAGGGCTATGCGTCTATCAGGGATCACACCTGCCACTGGGGGCCATGGGGCTGCAGCCAGATGCTGCCCTGGCATAGGCTGAGCTAGCGGGGTGGGGGCAGCCTGGCTTCCCCTGGCTGAACTTGCTCCCCCTTCCCCCCATACCTTGGAGCGATGCGAGTCTTCTCGAAAGCATCATTGAGGAGCTGTCTGACTCGACCCAGCATGCATTCCCTCTCTTCCCTTTCCTGCCATAGCTGCTCTCTTGCACATCTTTGGGTTACGTTGACTCCAGGAGGGGGGGGTGTCTTTGGGATCCCTCCATCCAACACCCAATGACCATCTGGGCCTCTCAGCTGGGACTTCTTCCAGAGTAAGGTCGGCTAGCAGGTCGGCAGTTGGCCCCTCCGGTAGCATCATCGACTGCCCCCCCCCAACAGCTCCCTGGTCATCTTCATCACTAGCTGGAGATGACATGATGAGAAACTCCTCGGAAGAAAAGTTGATATTTTCTCTGGGTGGGCTGATGGTGAGATTCAGAATAATGTCAGTCTGTGCTCCATACAAAATCCATGAAAGAAACACTCAGACTCCAATGGTTAGAGCAAAGGTCTTCTTTTACTAAATTTCAAAGTGGAAGCTACAGAGAAGATTCTGAATCTAAAGAATTTGGCGCGCAGATCACATATACAAAGGGATGGAATTGTTCCCACCCCCCAGAGTTCAAAAGACTCTTCCAATTAAAAGTTCTGCATATGATCATGTGGGCATCTTCAGGTGGTGATGAGGCCTCTGTCCGTTGACCTTGACATATTTTGATAAAACTTCCCAGCTGCGCAGAGGATAGAAAAAGAAGGCAAGGAAATAGAAACTTAAAAAGAGGAATTTATACTCCCCCCCACTCCTTCCCATTTACAGGAATGTAACACCTCCAGCTTTCTTCCCTTCCAATTCCCCCCTCCCCCCGTTGCTAATGACAGCCGAAAGATGGAACAGTAAGAAAGATGCAAAGTAAGGAAGAAATAAGGCAGCACATAGGATGCAGAAGGTATCATCTTGAAGGCTGACAGGTGGGCTCATTCCTGACCCAGGAGGGGCTTCCTCCCCTCTGGGCCTCACCCGGCTTCAGTAAGACATGGCTGGAAACCTCCTGGAGGAGAAGAGAGTCTCATCGCACATCAACCTGGCCCTGAAAAGCCACAGCTTGAACCCGGAGCCACCCAGGATCTGGTCTGCAGGCCCTGAGAGCAGAATCTGAGGGAGGTTCAGGGGGAGAACTTCCAAGCGGTGGACCTGGGATACGGGCCTTCCTCCGCTCCTCTCTGACAGGGTGGGCCTGCCTGTCTCTTCAGTTCCCCTCCACACTCAGCCCCCAGTTCCCCCATCTTTAGGCAGTGTCCTTCGGGCGATGGAAGTTCCCCAAGGGCAATCACTAGCCACTTCAATCGTCCAGTAGAATTGGCCTTGGGGTGAGTGCACACACGTATTACCCTCACCACGAGGCCGCTTCTATTGTCCGACGAAAGCTCCCCGAAGGCAGAGTCCCCAGCCCCTTCAGGGCGTGTCTTGGCTGCCCATGGCCCCTCACCATTAGGCAGTATCTTTCAGGCAATGGAAGCCCCGAGGCCACTTCTACCGGCCGATCGAAGTGGCTGGTGACTGCCCTTGGGGAGCTTCCATCGCCCGAAAGACACTGCCTAATGGCGAGAGGACATGGGCAGCCATGCCTCGCCCCAAAGCATCTGGGGACTCTGCCTTCGGGGAGCTTTCGTCGGTCGATAGAAACAGACTTGTGGAGAGGTACATGCGTATGGGCCGCTCTAGGTGTGGGAGGAAATTAAGTCACCCCCGAAAAGACAGCCTAGCCGTTTTTTCGGGGGTCAAAAAAAATAAGGCCCAGGCTTATTTTGTGAGAAACATGGTAGATAGATTAGATAGATAGATAGTGTTCTGTTCTGTTGGTGGGTCCCATAGAGAGGCGAGGCACGAGTAATGAACAACAGCTCTTTATTTAGCGAACAGATTCTGAGACAGCAACCCTAGTTGCAGCAGCTCTTTTTATAGAGCCAGCCGCAGCTAGGCATCCAATGACAGCTTTTTGAGCTTGCCGTGCTTGGTTTTACCCAATCGCGGCAAGCGCCTTACGAACCAATCATGAGCGCTTATTTTGTCCAATCATGGCCCGACTCTTCCGGACCAATAGGAATGCAGGCCTACTAGTATGGAACAGATAGATAGATAGATAGATAGATAGATAGATAGATAGATAGATGATAGATAGATATCGATAGGTACATATAGATAGATGATAGAGATAGTTATGGATGGATAAATAGATAGAGAGATAGAGAGATACATTGAAAGAAAGAAAGAAAGAAAGAAAGAAAGAAAGAAAGAAAGAAAGAAAGAAAGAAAGAAAGAAAGAAAGAAAGAAAGAGATGGAGAGATCGCACCTGCAGAACTTACAGTCCATTCTTTATTTAAAAAATTAAGAAAAATCAAAATATAAAGAATCTTGGTGTATTATAGGAACATGGTAAGATAACACAGGAATGACAAGAAAATAAAAATAAGAAATTCCATCCATTCTACAATTTTCTCCCTATTTACCCAATGATCTAGTCCACAGGTTGTCACTTTCCTGCTTCTTAATGAGCTTTTATCTCAGAATTAATATTGCTAGAAAAGATGGGAAATGAAATTTCACTTCAGGCACAAGCAATTTTAAAACCGACTGCAATTAAGATCAATATATGGGATTATGACATAAAACAGAATTCCAAACAGGGTCTACTCTTAACCTTGGGCAGAGATCAAGGGTGCAGATTGTCATTAGAAGACAGGCAACAGTACAGTTAAATGGCATTAACTTAGAAGTGGCACCAAACCCCATTGCTCTGAGTGACCTTCCCCAGGAATCTCTGGAGACAAGAGGCCATGTTGAAGGACAGCAGAAGTCAATTCCCTGGGTGCTGAATTCTCTTCCCCAGCATCACTTTCTGGACTTGCCCTGACAGGAAGGAAGGACCACAACCACAACAGAACAGTGACCCCAGGGGTGTATCTGTAATATTTACTAACATGTTTTATTCCAGCCTCTCCTCTGCAGATGGAGCCCGGAAAAAGTTCAGGATCCCAAGAGGAGAAGTTGCTTCTTGCTGTAATTATGACCATCTGGGCCTTTGAGACCTGTGATGCTATATCTCCAGTTTTTGACTTTGATGCAGGCATTAGACTGAAGCCACATGCAAAGGATCTTGTATCAGAAAAGGATAAATTCCTTTGGCGAAGCTCTCTGGGACCAAGTTTTGGGACAGGTACAGGCTCTGCTCTTGATTGCACCTTTCTCTCCTTTGCAGATGAAACTGAGTGATTCTCTGTGTAGATCAGGAAAGCCACTGGCACTTCTCAGAGTCTTTGCATTTCTC
>NW_020772332.1:0-10355 GCF_900518735.1 Pseudonaja textilis | reverse complement strand
CTTAGATTCTGTTACAATCACCACCATTTTCAGTATGTGGCCCTTCCCTTTGGGTTAGCCTCAGCTCCCAGAGTTTTCACTAAGATCCTCGCGGCCCTGGCAGCTCGCTTAAGGGACCGCCCAGTCCGTCTCCACTGCTATCTGGATGATATCCTCATCCTGTCCCATTCACAATCCCAAGCAGAGCTGGACACCAAGACTACTCTCTCCGCCCTCCACGCCCATGGTTTCCTGGTCAACCAAAAAAAGAGCCAACTGGTCCCTTCTACCCGAATTGCCCACTTGGGGGCTATCATTGACACGGTGCAGGAAAAAGTGTTCCTTTCCCTGGAAAGGCTCCAGAGTATTCGAAATTCAATTCAGGTTATTCGCCGATCAAGGAGGGCTTCTCTGTTAGATTTATCTAAATTACTGGGAAAAATGGTTTCATGCATCTCTATTATTCCTTGGGCCCGTCTTCATACCAGGTCCCTGCAGTGGCTCCTGCTTCCGTTTCAAAGGTCCGGCAGAAGCAACTCAAAATCCTCCATCAAGGTACCTCCAAAGGTCCTCTCGTCTCTCCTCTGGTGGACCAACCCTGCCATCAACAGGGGTCATCTCTTCAAAGATCCCCAGCGTCTCGTCATCACCACAGACGCCAGCCTGAGCGGCTGGGGTGCTCACTTCCAGTCCCTTACCTCACCGGGCAAATGGTCCCATGCAGAGCGGGCCTGCAGCATAAACTGGCTGGAGCTCCATGCCATCCACCTGGCCCTCCGCCACTTCCTGCCTCAGGTACGTGGGCGGCACGTCCTTATTCTCACGGACAACGTTACCGCCAAGGCCCATGTCAACAGGCAAGGCGGGACCCAGTCTATTCGGTTGATGAGAGAGGCCGAGAGACTCTGCCGTTGGGCAGAGCGTCACCTCCTCTCGATCAAAGCAGAACACATTTCGGGGGCCTCAAACACCCGAGCGGACTGGTTAAGCAGGGCCACCGTGGACCAGTCCGAGTGGCGTATTCATCCATCCCTTTTCAGGGAGGCGACCATGATCTTCGGTCTCCCGTTAGTGGACCTCTTTGCATCCCCCTGCAACACCCAGCTCCCTCGGTTCTTCTCCAGATTCCCTTCCCCCGGGGCCGAGAATCACGACGCACTTCGCTGTCCGTGGCCCCCCGGACTCCTGTATGCCTTCCCCCCGTTAGCTTTGCTTCCCAGGGTCATTCAGAAACTGATCCAGGAGAAGGCAGATCTGATTTTGGTGGCCCCCTACTGGCCCAGGCGACCATGGTTTGCAGACCTCCGCAACCTCTCGGTGTCTCCCCCGTGGAGAATCCCTCCGGACAGGCTCTCCCTATCTCAGGGGCCCATTCAACATCCGGAGCCCCAATGGCTCCAACTAACCGTGTGGAGGTTGAGCGGGAAAAGTTGAGGAAGGAGAATTTATCTGACCAGGTCATTAACATGATCCTGGCCGCCAGACGGCCTTCAACCAATCGGATATACGATGCCACCTGGGTCAGCTTCTGCAGGTGGTGCCATTCATCCATGGTCAACCCGCTCTTGCCTTCGGTGGCCCAGATTCTGAATTTTCTCCAGGATGGGCTCAAAAAAGGTCTCTCACCTAATACCCTGAGACGCCAGGTAGCGGCCCTCTCAACTGTTGTCTCCGGCGACAATCTGGGTCCCCTCTCTCACCATCCCCGTATCAGGGCCTTCCTAAGGGGGGCTACTAACCTCCGTCCCCCTGTTGTGCACCGGTACCCCACTTGGGACCTTAACAAGGTCCTGGTGGCCCTCACCAGACCTCCTTTCGAACCCATTAGAGAATCCTCTCTCCAAATTTTGACCTTTAAAGTAGTATTCCTGGTGGCAATTACCTCGGCTCGCCGAATTTCGGAGATTGCTGCCCTTTCGGTGAGAAAGGACCTCTGTATCTTCCATTCCGATCGGGTGGTTCTACGCCCCGACCCGACCTTCCTGCCCAAGGTCAATTCAGCCTTCCACAGGGCTCAGGAGCTTACACTCCCGAACTTTTGTCCCAATCCTTCACGGGAAAGGGAGAAACAATGGCACACCCTAGATGTCAGGCGGGCCCTCCGCATATACATTAACCGCACACAACCCTTTAGAAGGTCAGAGTCTTTATTTCTCTCCTTCCAGCCCAAGTCCTTAGGCCACAAGGTGTCCCCTTCCACCATCGGGCGATGGATCAGAGCCACCATCGCCAAGGCTTATTCGTCTCAGGCCTTGCCAGTTCCCAGTGGGGTTACGGCGCATTCCACCAGGAGTGTGGCCACCTCTGCGGCTTGGGCCACCCAGGCTCCAATCTCAGACATCTGTCGGGCCGCCACTTGGGCTTCCCCCTCCCCTTTCATTAGGCACTATAAGATTGACATCTTTGCGTCAGCTGAGGCCTCGTTTGGTAGACGAGTCCTCCAGCGGGTCATCGAGGACCCAGGGGAGCTTCCACCCCAGACGGATTCCCTCCCGTAAGACAGCCAAGCTTTGGTATGTCCCACTCTCTGGATGATCCGAGCAGCTCGAGGGAGAATGGGCGTTGGTCTTACCTGACACGCCATTTCTAGTCGAGCTGCGAGGATCATCCAGCCCCACCCTTTTTAATTTTTTCTGTCTGGGGGAACCTTGTTTCAGCCAATGATACTTTAGGTCTAGTTAGATGAGAGTTAGACGACTTTCCTCCTCTCTCGACTTCGCATAAACTGGGAGGCTACAAGGGACCATGTGACAGAGGGCGGAGCGTTCCCTAATGATTAAGCCCAGCCTACACAGACGCAGACTGGAGCACCTCCCACTCTGGATGATCCTCGCAGCTCGACTAGAAATGGCGTGTCAGGTAAGACCAACGCCCATTTTGTTCAAGAAATAAGTGACCATGTTCATTTCTGGCTTGCAGAAAAGGATGCAACTATATACACAGCTTTTGTTATAGTACGAAATCCTACAGGTATCATCCTAGTTTTCTAGCTTTCAAGAGTTAGAATTTAAGAAAGATGGAGCAATAGGAAACAAGTATTATCTGTTATTGCTACTTCAGAGAAAGTGTGATAAGGGACACTTGTACATGCATCTGTCTCTTCCTTCCTCTGGCTGGGGACCAGGAGTTCAGTATCTCTGAAGAGATTGCATTAGAATTGCTTATGTAGCTCTTACTTATAATTCACATATTTAAATCTGTTGTTATTCCCCTTAACCATGATTTTGCTGCAGTTTTTACATTCTTTTCAAAGCATTTGCAGTGCCGTATTAATAAACAGAACACGGTTGAGCTGCAAAAATCCAGACAATCCCTAGATGGTGACAAAAAGATAGAATTGTTGGTTTTCACTTGTGGCCTTTTATGGGCCACCTGGATTTTTGCAGCTAAGAGCTAGTAGGCCAAATTATTATAATGCAACAAAAATCATGCTTCACCCTTCTTGGTTATTATGTAGCTTTGTTATTCCCTGCCATAAAGAATGATTTATGTTAATTTATGCCATACATGCTTTTATATAGGTAGAGAGACTGTGTGTACAAAGATATAGGGTGGAAGAAGTCAAATTTCTTTCTAAATTCTGGGGATTCTTTGCTAAGAGTTCCTTGCTTACCTTGGGAAATGCTGTTCTGCTCCCCTCTTTTTTCTTCGTTGAAGCAGATGGTGGCTTCTAAAACACATTGGTTTCATATTAATAGCTGACTAAATTATTTCCATGCCCAACTGTTGTACATCCTGCAGCATCTGCCATTTATAGTCATAAAATGCTGTGTCAGCCTTCTAGTTGTTACCAGCTACTGAAATGAATGTTTGGAAATACAAATGAATGAGTTATGTTTCTGCTTGCTTTCCCTGAAAGACAGTTTGTGCCCTTCCCAGACAGCTACAACAGATCCTGCCTTGGATTTCCTAAACTTTCTTCCAATATTGTTTTGTTTCTTTTCCAGAGAACCGCTTGCCTGGGGTTTGTTCCTAAACTGATAAAAACGATCTCTTCTTGTGTTTGGAGTCCATGCTTCATGAAACTATACTACCATAATTAGCTGTAATATTGAGTCACTGACAAAAATATTGTCTTTGTTTAAAAGATGTTATTCCACAAGGCTATAGTGATCACCAGCCTATTATATTCCAATATACTTTGAAGATACCAGAATATTGAAAATACACAATGATCACATGCCTGCACTGTAACAAAAAATTAATTAAATGGGCTGTTAATTTAGCTGATAAAATCACTCTAGTATTTCATTCAAACCATCTTGTAAGATAACCAACTTAAAATTAATGCTGATCCAACTTCTCCAGTTATCCTGAGCCACTATCAACAGTTGACCATTTAAAACCGGAATTAAGGCAGGGCCCCTCTAACTTAAATTCAACTCAGCAACAACATAGCTGCTGATTTGATGTGGAACGTAGGACAGCATGTTCTATGATTAGGAATTTGGCAAGGAGAGCAAAGATTAGTTGTGCGCCATGGGTAATAATGGAACTGTTTAAGAAAAAAAGGGAATATAAACTTCCCCTAAAGCATAAGAAGGCAAATGACTCCTTGGCAATCTCTCCTGACTGCCATAAATTGTAAAGACACAGCATTATTCTGGAAACGGATAAATGCCAATTTGGCCAAAGATAAGAATATCTTAGAGGCTGGAGTGTCCAGAAAGGAATGGGGAAACTATTATATTAGCTTATACTAGATCTTTGTTTAGTTGGCATCAGAAAAGGGCATGATAAAAATACAAGTTTCAGATTTTTCTCTGCACTAGGACCAATTGGCTTCTTCTCTCTTTCTGATCCAGATGGATCTTGACAGACTAGAACACTGGGCCGTATCTAACAAAATGATATTCAATATAGAGAAAAGTAAAGTCCTACACTCAGGCAAGAAAAACAAAAAGTACACATATAGACTGGGTGAAACCAGGCTCAGTAGCAGTAGCTGTGAGAGGGATCTTGGAGTCTTAGTGGACAACCAGCTAAATATGATCCAGCAGTGTGCAGCAGCAGCCAAAAAAGCTAATGCAATCCTAAATTGTATTAACAGAGGGATACAATCAAGACCAAGGGAAGTACTGATACCACTCTATAGATCCTTAGTAAGACCACACCTAGAATACTGCATCCAGTTTTGCTCACCACATTATAAAAAAGATGTTGAGACTCTGGAGAAAGTACAGAGAAGGACCAGGGGAGACATGATAGAGGTCTTCCAATATTTGAGGGCTGCCACAGAGAGGAAGGGGTCAAGCTATTTTCTAAAGCGCCTGTAGGCCAGACAAGGAATAATGGATGGAAACTGAACAAGACGAAATTTAACCTGGAAATAAGGAGAAACTTTCTGACAGTGAGAACAATCAACCAATGGAACAGCTTGCCCTTGGAAGTTGTGGGAGCACCATCACTTGAGACTTTCAAGAAGAGATTGGACTGCCATTCGTCAGAAATGGTGTAGGGTCTCCTGCTTGGGCGGGGGGTTGGACTAGATGACCTACAAGGTCCCTTCCAACTCTGATTATCTGTTATCTGTTACCTATTCTCCAAACACATCCTGTCATGATTGTTTATTTCTCTTTTGGAAGGAAATTACTGAAATTGACCCTTGGTTTGTTTTGCAGGGAAACTGACAGATATACTATATTAAAAGGCAGATATTTTTGATGGCTGATAAAATTATAGTTAAAGTAATAATTTCATTATCTCAAGTTATTAAGTGATATTCATACTTAGGGGAATAATATACCATGTGAACTAGATTGTCCATGCTAATTTTATAGTATATTTACTGAATTTTTAAATGGATCTGTTTGCGTTGGTGAAATGTGATGGAAACATTATTCATTTCTACCTGAATGATGATAGCATTATAATACGCAGTATTTGGGATTATGATATTGCAATAAGGTAAATAGATTTTTCAGGCTATATATGTATATATGAGCTACACGGTAGTTTTGTAAATTTAACAAAGCTGTAGTGATATGTTATACTGATGTAGGATAGTATTTACAATATAAATTGATGCTCTGATAGCAATCTGTAAAGATTAAAAAAAAATCCTCAAAATCAGTAAGATTATATCTGTACCATTTAAAGTTCCAATAATGGTTTTCTTGCCCTGAGTTTTTCTTGGCAAAGTTTTTCCGAAATGCTTTGCCATTGCCTAGGGCTGAGAGATAGTCTCAGGCAGGACTAGAATTCTCACTCTCCCAGTTTTTAGCTTGATGCTTTTAACTGTTGCACCAACCTATCTCTCTTTAGATATTTAGAAACCTCCATTAAAAGAAACCTCTCAGGAAGCCAGACAACAAAACTAAAAAAAGAAAATTAGAAAGAACAATACAAACAAATGATATAAAAGTAGTTGAAACACAACATCACTGTATTAACTATAAGTCCTAAATCAACTGTAGGCCAAGCTGAACAAGTAAGGCTTTGGGGCTCGCTTGAAAATCTAGGGAAGGTTGAACATCAATAAGAACAACAGAAGCAGGGAGCCACAATTTAAGAGTTTCTGTTCCTTTTGTTTGCTAATGTTTCAGCAAATCTACAAGTAGAGTCTCACTGATCTCAGAATGCAGGTATTTTGTTATGAGTAAGACATTGAATAATCTGAAATAGCTTTTCCACAATACAGGGGTAGAGAGTGGGGGCAGTATTTAAAACTACCATTTGCACCAAAAGCAGCTTTTTGAAAAACTTTATTTTGATATAGAGAGATGAATATCTCTTGGAAATGGCCTCTATCCACCCTTGGTTTTAAAGGTTTTTACTAAACCAGTGAACGTTTTAAAAATTTTTCACATAGAATAAATAGCAAAAGGTCTTACTGGTACTCCTTGCTTAGTGATCGCACTTGGGATTGGCCACATGGTGACTAAATGAAAAAAAAAATCACACAGTTGTAAGTTACGATTCTACTTCTGCCTTCTGTACTGCACAGTATTAACTCAGCTTGTTGCAAGCAAGTTGTGAAGTATGTGGATAGCGGTTCTGTAATAAGGATGCTGCGACAGTCATACATGTACCCAAATGGTTGTGAAACAGATGAATTGTGATCACACTGTGGGATACTGCGATTGTCTTTAAGTGTGACAATGGATTGCAAAAAAAAATTTTTTAGCCCCGTCATAACTTCAACAGTCACTTCATGAGGCAGTTGGTAAGGAACCTGTACCTGTAATTGACTGCTGAATAGAACTTCTCCCTGTCTTGCAAAAAGTGAGTGCAGCTTTGTTGAGAAAGCTTGGATTTAAAGAGAACCCTATGGCTTGTTTGTATTCTGTGGGATAGAATTTTTATATACCTGTTTTACCGCATTTCCAGAGGTATACGGTCACAAGTGCAGTGGTATTCTTAGGGTTAAAAGTAATCCTGGTGGGGTTGATTATTTAGAACAGTGTTTCTCATCCTGATAATCTTTTAAGACTATGGACATGCTGGCTGAAGAATTTGAGGAATTAAAGTCCACACATCTTAAAATTGATCTGATTGAGAAACACTGCTTTAAATTGCAGTGCTAAGAATTTTTAGGCATTCAGTGAGACTGATTTTGGAACGAATACACACTGCATAGACCTGTTTGTACAGTCCTGCTTATTTCAGTTGAATTCTGCTTTACTTTGCTAAATTTTGTCCATTAAATCTGTTTTGTAACCAAAGACTAAAGTTGAATAAATATGCGTGGATCTATGAGCATTTCTCTTGTATGACAATTTTTGCCCTTGTATATTTTATTTTATGAAGACATTTTTATCCTGCTTTTCAGCTTTCTGGAATATAATAAAAACAAAGCATCTCCTGTCTTTAGGCTTGTAGATAGAAAAGTGGTGATACAGGAGTATAAGGAATGGGGAGGGAAAAGGGAAACAAGGTAATACAAGGATAAAATTTTAATGTTTTATGGTATATATGGGTGGTCAGTTGTAATAGAAATGGGCTGCCTGCTGGAGGTTCAGATGACATCACTTCCACAGCTAGTAGTCTTGTTACTTTTCTTCATAGGACATTTGACCCCACTGATTTCTGAGGAAGGAGAAGGGATTTCCCAATGCAATTAGTGGCAATGGTAGTCTAAGGCAATGATTCTAAAGTTTGAGGCTCATGACGAGGTGGGAACCAGCAGTTCCCAAGGCAGAGAAGGCCATTATGTAAACATTTCCAAACCACCAAGGGTCACCAAGTTATCCATCATCTATTGTGTTTGAGGCTGTAGTCTTGTTTGCAATAAGTATTTTAATTCAACCCTCTTGTGTCTGGGAATCTTTATTTTTTTTTAGTTGCCAGGCTGAGGCACTAAGAATGTTTGTGGTTTTTTTGTCACCCCATTTGCGAAGCCTCAGTGTGATATTTGCGCCACCATCTGCCTCTTTTTGATAATTAAGGTGGGACTTCTGGCCTTTAATGATAAGAACAGATACAGGCCAAGAATTCCTCCTTAATTACTTCTTACATTTTTTGCTTTCTTCATGGAAGTACACAGTAAATATCCCTGAAGATCCTGGATGTGGAATCCCTTAACAACATCGGATAACAAAAAATCTTGACACATATTAGAGAATAATATAGCACAAACATCTGTGGGCCTTGCACTGAAGTGATGTCATAGGAATCTTGCTCATGTTAATGTTAGTCAACCAAGATTCCAGTGTGGTGAAAGAATGATAGGAGTTCTATTAAGGAATTGTGCTGCGAAAATGGAAACAAGTTTATTACGAAAGATACCCATGATAACTTCTTAGGAAGTTAATTTGGGCTCGTGCGTTGGTCAGTCACTGAAAAAAAAACACCTAGATGCATACAGGAAGCACATAAATCATGCAAGTTTGTGCATTAAAAGACTGTGAGGAATGCTGGATTACTCAACAGAGACCAATAAAACATTTGAACATTCTTGACATAGATGTTGCTTGTATCATAATTCCTGTAAAAGGAGAATAGTAACTGGATATAAAAAAGCCATTTTTACATTATATATTTGGGAAAGATACACAGAAAGCAATCCTAGGTATACATTTATGCTCAACCTCTTACCAATGATGGGAAAATAAGCATATACCATATTCGTACTGATTTTTGTTTTTGTTAATGTAATATTTACTAATTATTTCATCTGAAGCCCTGACTAATTCTGGGGAAAACCATGATGTTATTCAACTTGTCAAATTGGCTTGTTGAGTCCAGCCCTTGATTTTGATTTGAGCAGATTAGAAATCACAGAAAACCACAGGAAGAATGTCATGGATACATTTGAGTCGGTTGCTCCTGGAGCTCCAGATAGCTCAGAATGGAGCTAATTTGGGAGAATTGGAAGAAGCTTTCCGCATTCCTGCCCAACTACCAAAGCACCTTCTATTCTATCAGTCTCTGTGGTAGAAGTAAGAACAGTCCTGCTACAGTACATCTCTTAACTCCTCAGTAGGGCAAGGAGTGGTCATCCCCTTGTTCTTTTCAGAGCCCCTGTTCTGGAGCATATTGCAAAAAGCAGGAGAGGGGAGTTTATATGTTATACCGCTCTACATATGAAATTAGGACTTCATGCAGGGAAAGCAAGTCTTTTGCAAAACAGCCTTAAAGGGGAAACTAAGCAAGGACGCTTGTTGATAGCAGCAGACTGTCAGTTCTTTTAAAAACATTTATTTGTATTTATTTGGAAATTTGAAATAAACCTTTAAAAAAGTGTAAAGGTAAAAATGAGTATCCTAGGATTCTTGGGTTTCGTATACTCTTTGGGCAGAGAGCCAGATTAAAGAGACCAAATTATTGCTGTTACAACCTGCAACTACCAGCCACTGCCAGTAAAAAAATGAAAGCAAACCTGTTTATCGTGTTTGTTTAATCTAATTTTGCAGAGAGCAGCCTTCATGCAAAGTGTGAACAATCTGATTCAAATGAGTCATATCCGTTTTCAGTTGTGGATTTATAAGTACAATTTAATCTAACTTAATTACCAGTAGGATATGATTAGTCTCGCAGCATATACCTCAATGTTTTCCTCCAAATAATTTTACATATATGTGTTTCCTGCATAGGATATGTATCTTACATTGTTATATTGAATGTGTACAGAATGTGAATTGTGAATTGAAGCCCCTGGCAAAATCTGGCTTCTTGGGTGATATCTTCTGTGCTGTTCCAGCTGATTGCTGATAACAAAAGCACTGCTTGAAGTTATATGTAGCATCGATGGCAAAATGATTTAGCAAAGGTTTTAAAAAGAAAAAAAAAATCTTTATTTCCGATAGGGCCTTGACATGTCTTCGTCCATTCATTTGTTAAAGGGCCCTTGCAACAAAGTTGAACTTGTAAGCATCTCATCTGTTTAGTAATTCAGTAGCATTTGTTTGAAGAGAGGTAGGGAAGTAGATACATTG
>NW_020772331.1:0-10360 GCF_900518735.1 Pseudonaja textilis | reverse complement strand
GTCCACAAGTCTTAAAGTTGCCAAGGTTGGACACCCCTGCTCTAGAGGATGCCAGTTTGAAGAAGGCATTGGAAGCGGCCCTTTAAATCCCAGCCAAAATCTACAATGATTAGCCAATAGAAAGATTTAAAATATTATGGAAACAATGAAGCGCTAGAGGAACAAAATACCCCAATCCTTCATGAGATAATAATTAAGAGAGGAATCACATCTGAATTCAAATGGGGAGACATCCCATGCTTAGCCTGGCATGCAAATGTTGTGGCTGCTGTGATTGCAGGAAATGTTTGCTTTCTTGAAGAGATAGCATGATGGCGTGATGATCCAATTAAAACAAGGCATCGTTTCCCCCACTTTGGAATCCAAAATGTCAGGATAGCACAGAGATTGCAAAATGGATGAGAACGTGTGTGGATGGAGTTATGAAAATCGGAAGAAATGTATGCTTTTCCATACTACTAGTTATGTGACTATTACAGGACTATGTAAGTCCTATGTATGTGTGGGTATCACTATGTGTGCAAAGCCTAACCCAGAGAAGACAAGGAGCAAGTCAAATGTGGTGGGAGAAGGTAAGATGATTGAGTTGAGGGAAATTAAAGTCATGAGATCAACTTGAAAAAAAGTAAGAGAGATGATTCCAATACATTTCAGTCCCATTTCAGATTTGCTACTGTGTTTCCCTGAAAATATGACCTACCCTGAAAAAAGCCCTAGCCTGATTTTCATGCCTGTGCCTAAAATAAGCCCTACCCAAAAATAAGCCCTATTTAAGCCCCACCCACGATCTGGTTGTATGAGGTGGAGTGACGCGCAGGCATAAAAATCAAGATAGGGCAGGGATGGGGGGGTTGGAGCTGCTCCATGCGCCCTGTACCTGCCTACCTTAGAACCACCACAGCCACCTGTACCCCGACACCTGTTGTGCCACTGACTGACTTCTTCTACAGCCACTTGTGGCCAGATGCCATGTGGTGCATTGCACTGGTGCTGTCTCTCAGGGAAGGATGCCACATGGCTCATCACGCCGGTGCCTCCGCTCGTGGTAGAATGGTGCAAGGACATCTGGCCTCATGACATTCTGCCACGAGGGACAGAGGGACACTGGCACATCGAGCCACATGGCATCTCTCCATGAGCGGCCACAGAAGAAGTCAGGCAGCAGCGCAACAGGTGTCAGGGCATGGGAAGCATGGCTATAGTGGTTCTAAGTTAAGAGGGTAAGACATCCTTGAAAATAAGACCTGGTGCTTATTTTAGGTCCAAAAAGAAAATAAGGCCGGGAAACACAATAGTAATTTGTGAAAAATCTCCATGCCTTCAAGAGTAACTTTAACCATAATTTAAAGTTCGACGTTTAGTCCAGACATATCTTCATGTTATGGATGAGTGACTGGGTCTTCCTCATCTCTCCCACACATTATTTCACAAGGAGAAAGGCATAAAGAGAATACATGAGAAGTGGGGGAAAGATATAGCCACATGGGGTTGTAGCTCATGTATTAACTTGCCAATATCATAACTGAAGCTGATTAAAATTCCAGTGGTTTGGACAGTTTTAATCGGCATCTAACATTAGTTGCTTTTGATACATCTGCTTGAAGGCTCAGCTCTCTGGAGAAGCTGCTTCTCTTGGAAATAATCCGTGAAAAGTTAGAGAATGCAAATCACGATGCAACTCAATGGGCATAGTTTCCCAAGCCATGTGAAATACTTTCCTATGAAGCTGTATCTGAATAGAAAATATTTTCCTTCTGATTTATATTCAAACTTCCAATTGTTAGAGTAAAATGACACTAAGGTGGGCATGTTATTATCTGAAGGACTGCATTAAAATACCTGTAGAAATAATGGTGCTAAAGATACTCTAACAGCTGTAGCATGAAACTGAGTTTTTGTACCTGAATGTCCTTTGCAATGCTATTATGGAACAATCCTGAAGCACATCTGCTGATTGTGTGATGCCTCACTGCTACCTTACAATCAATCCTAGACTCTTCAGGGTGATTGATTGCGCATTTCTGTACAAAGAAGTTGTGCAAGTATTTTTTTTAGCACTAATGAAAGCCTGCAAGTTCTGTCTCCAATCTGCAAAACATTGCTTCTAAAATCAAGAATCTTACTTTATTAAACCATCTAGAATAGCCTGTTGTTTCTATCCACCTCTAGATCCATATGCATCCTTTCTGAACTGCAACAAAACCAAAATGACAAAACACACATCACAATGTCACAATGCAACCTCTTGTCTTTCTGTACATACACATGCAAACACACATATAAAGGCTGGTGCTTGCACGGCCATGTCACAATGATGCATGTTTTGTCACTTGCCCCCTTCCTGCAGATGCCCATGGCTACCATTGTCCAACCTTAAGAGGGCAAATTGGTGCACATACAGTCATGTTCATGTCTACTGAGATGTGAGTTCTATTCATTTCAGGCAAAACAGATAGATAATGTTGTGGTTAGCCGGCAGCAAGTGCGGACAGCTGAGGAGAGTGAGGACTCAGATGAGGGGCTAGGACCATTAAGGAGTGGACTGCTGCCTTCAGAAATTGTGGGGGCTGGCAGCAGCGATGAGAAAGTTCTCGAGGAGCCAGTGCCATGTGGGCGTGCGCGCAGGATTGCTTGCAGGAAAGAGCAGCTACAACAGCACAGGCAACTTGGGAGTAAGGCTACAAGGTAATGGCCCCTCCTTCAAGAAGATAAAAGGCAGCTGTGCAGTGAACGTTCTTTGTAGGAAGCAAAGACATTTTGAAACTCAGCCTCGTGGACATTACAGTTGGTATTTGAAGACTCTTGTGTTGTAAACTATTTCTTATCTATTGTTTTTTGGCAGCCTTGCAAAAACTTGGCAAAGCTCTTTCTTGTCAGAGCTAATTAGTTGGAAGCAGCCTTTTATCTGTGAAGAAACAGGATTCTTAGCTGAAATATTAAAAGGTTGTGCTGCCTTTGTCTTGTGTTTGCTCTCTTGGAACCAGGTTTGGGTCAGAACAGATAAGTACGCGAAGAATCTGGGCCATAGTTTTATGTTGCAATTCTCACAGGTTTCCCAGAATGAATCGATGACAATGGAGGTGGGTATGGGTGGGAAGGGACCAGCAAGTGAGAAGAGATAAATTGATGCTTCTTTGCCATGAGTGAAGTCTGCAGCTTCGCTTGTCGTCTACACCTAACCTGTACTGAGGAGATTTGCAGTGGCATTCAGAACTGCAGGTGATGCTCCTGGTCAACGAAGCACAGCCAACTTGAGCTCTACGGAGCAAAGGCAGGATATAAATGCAATAGACTTAACTAACAGTCCAATCCTATGCAAATTTACTCAGAAGCAAGTCACCTTAAATAAGAACGTATCAGAATATAAAGCTCTTCTAGTTCAGAGCAATGGTCCATCTAGTCCAGCATCCTATTCCTACTATAGCTAGGCTTGGCCTCTAGAAATGATATTCAGAGGGATGCTGCTTCTCATCAGAAGGTTGTATAGACCATCCTGGGTAATAAACTTATGGGTTGGATTCAAACATCACACCCATCCAGAATAGGGTTCATTTTGGGGCTTAGCATAAGAGAACTCATCCATGATGACTTAATGTTAGTTGTAACTGAGGTAATTAAGGTTTGTTCAAACAACCATGGCTAGAAATCCATGGCTTACTTTTATGTGTGATCCTATATTATATGTAATCCTCTTTTAAAGCCTGAGATAAAGGCTATATCAGCATCAAAAGGGAAGGGATGTAACTTGCAAAAAAAAAACAAAATTCCTAAGTTTAGCCCTTGCATCTCCAAGTAGGTAGAAACATGCCTGTCTGGGATTTATTGATAGTACTGGGCTAGATGGACTAATTCCAAAGTAAGTATGCATAGGATTTCAACCTAATTATCTACATCAACTCTTGGAATAAGCTTTCTTCACTCTAACTTCCTCCAGATCAGGGGTCTCAAACTCAATTTACCTGGGGGCCGCTGGAGGCAGAGTCTGGGTGCGGCTGGGCCACATAAGGGATTCCACAAAAAATGTTGTTAAAAAAATACCCTCAAATGTCATCAACAGTTAATGATTTCTCCAATACATGAACTGTCCTGAACACATGAATGGAACATTGAATGAAGATCATGAACAGTTCCTCAGAACATGGCTTCTCCAGCTTACTCCTTGCTGCCAGAGACTTGACAACACTTCCTCTCACATATCTGAGCTACATTTGGCTTGAGAGAGGAGGGACTTGAGACCCTCAGTATGGCTTGAAGATGATCATCAGTAAGTCTGGACCTGTACTTGGACTTGTTAAAGTTCAGGGTGGAGAAGAAGCCACGACGAGGAACGGCGGGTGGGACTTCCTTCAGAGGTCCATTCCCCCTGTGGGCCGCACTAATATTATACTTTCATATCATGGTGGGGGCCACAGGATATCGTCCTGCGGGCCGCAATTGGCCCGCAGGCCGCGAGTTTGAGACCCCTGCTCCAGATGATATTACAATTCTAGAATTGCCGGCCAGCAAACTTTAATGGATGAAAATTTGGGGATTTCTTAGGTCAGTATATTTAGGGACTGGCAAATGGGGAAGAGCTGATCTATGCTACGGATCCCACAGGGAGCTGCAGAAAAGCAGAAGAAACCAACATTCTCAAGTCAAATCCTTTCATAGACAAAACCAACACGATTAGAACAAAAGATGCAAGCCCACCCCTTTGCCCAAGGAAATATTTCTAGTACCTCGGTTCAACTTTTTTCCTTTCTCTACAAAGCTCTAAATCCTCACCAAAAAATCCAATCTATCCGAGAGCAGAAAATGTTCCTTGCTTTTATAAAAAGAAAATAAATCAGTGTATCATCTCTATCTATCTATATATATATACACACACAAAAGATACATATACATATATACATATATAGATGCATTTAACAGATCCTCGCAATGCAGATGTCTATTAGCAACATATAAGTATAGACTAAACATCTGCAGCCAAAATTAATCGAACCAGTATTTTCCCCCCCATCTCCCCCAAAAGAGGAAGCTCTGTTGAAAAGCAAGCAGGTATCAACACTGAACAGACAGGTCACAACATTGCATGACAAAAATGATGCATCACCCACTCACTGTAGTAGGGCCCTAAGTCCTACCCCTAAATTTTAACACTCTCGGTTCCATATACGTTGTAACCTTCTCTATAAGTTGCTAAATTCTGGGTATTCTGCGAGGAAGTTGGATTAAAAGTCTGTGCACTCTTTGCCACCTTCATTCTCTTCGCCTCGGCCCTGGATTTGTAACAGAACTCTATCAAAGCCACCAGCATTGCCAGCCCCAGGCCGCCAACCAGAATGTAGAAGACGCCAGCAACGTTGCTGAGACTCAGTGCGCTCGTCTTGTCCTGGGGAAACAGAAGGGAAAGTGTTACAATCCAGGAACAAATAGCTGGAAGCACAAACAAACAGCAGTCTACAAAAACAGGAGGTTGTGGGAGGGGGATTGTCTGAGGAATAGCTTCATTTACATAAATAGGAAATTTTTAACAAAGTACGTGCCAAACTGACAAAAGAGACCTTTCAAATTATTGGTATATCCTAAAATACACAGACATGTAAACCCATTTTGAAAAAAAAAATGCAAAAGTTGACCTACGCTTAACCAGCCCTTTGCAAATGGACTCCCTTAGCTACTGTATCAGTAATAGTGAAATAGGTTTATGCAGTTAAAGGCAGTAGCCTTCAAACATAGCTAGCTTAATGTCTAATTGTGGCTTAGACATGAGCTTATTTTTTTTAAAAAAATACTAATGAGCTTATTGATCTATACACTATTTTTTTTTTGTTAGACGCCCAAAGTCATAGTAAACAAAACATCTGAGAAGTTTTCCAAACACTTGTCAAGTATCAGTTTTAATGAATATTACTTACAGTGTGTTTTATAAACTCAGCAAAATGCATTCTCTATCAAAAGCTATTATTTTGGACACAAGGAATCTTTTTCTTCAACTGCTACTCTCTAATGTCCTACAGTACTGTTATCGCTCTCATTAAAATCCTACTTAACCAGTTAGTTACAATCTGATGAAAAGTGAAAGTCAGGAAAGCCACAAAAACATTAGTAACATTCCTTGGATCACTAGGTAGAGAATGGAAAACTTCAGAATTTGGGGTTTTTGTTTCATGATTGTGCTTTTTTTTTAAAAAAGTGTAGAATGTTCTTTGTTCGGTACTTCACAATTTTACCAGTTTTGAGTCTAAACAAGGGTGTATTAGTTTTAGTGTGAAATGATATTGTTAGAATTCATTGTTCATTTTGGTATGGCTGGTATAGATATCAGGTATAGCAAGCTATAGCATTTTCAGTGAGTGATTGTCTACCTTAATTCTTTGTATAACAAGTTGTTTTGGATTTGACACTATAGTGTGCATTGTTAATTAACCAACTTAGTAGATCTTGCTTTAAGCAACAAATAATTTTAAAAAGAGTGAATGGATTGATCTTGATGACTTTTAAAGTCAATTATTATAACAATGCAAAGTAAAGGTACATTATTAAATACAGTAACTCTTATCTGAATTATAGAATGCGAAATTGGATGACAGTGCCTACATTGTAGCATTCATGTTGGATACATAAACTTTAAAATCTTAGACTTTCAATGCTACCAAAAAAATAAATAAATCAGGGCAGGCTTTATTTATTTTTTTAAAAAATGTGGGGAATTAATTTCTGAGCTATCAGATGCTCTAGAGCTGGGGTGTCAAACTCGGCCCGAGGGCTGGTCGCATCAGGCCACGCCCACCCGTGATCTGCGATGGGAAAACCGTCACGATACATCACGTGACGACAACGGAACAGTCGGCTCCATAACAGAGTTAGAATGGAACTCCAGTACTGTGTAGTGAGAAAATGGCTTAAAATTAGACTATATTCAGATCTCATAGAAATATTCTAAATCATTCAACATTCTTTTGAATCTAGGCATTCTATGTCTACAAATCCAGAATATGGAGGGGGATAAAAACACTTTGGGCAGATTAAAATTGAAAGAATTTATTGATGGAAAAAGCTTTTGGCTATGTGTTCTCTCTGTTTGTTTGTTTGTGTGTGTATATATGAATGTGTGCAGTCTTGATGAATGTGGCTTTTGCAGATATGTATAAGTGGAGTTGAAATGTTGATTAGTGATTTTACAGCAGTATTAATAGAATATAATTTTGTTCCACAGGAGCTGAGACAAAATTAACATCTTCAACAAGATGGTTCTTCAATAGCTGACTTATTTCGATTCCTAAGTGTCTAATAACTCCCTCGTGAACAGAACAATAGGCCCCGAACTTCAGCAACTGACCTTACTTCCAGAATCCTTCGGTCCACATTCACCTTTATCGTACCACCATTTGTTTTTCAGCTTGTCTAAGACGCCTGCCTCACTGAGTTTCAAAACGGCAAGGTTTACAGGAGTTCTTCACGTGGGAAATAACATAAATAACATTATATATGTTATTTTATGTTATTCAAGCAAAACTACATAGAATCGCATGGCAAAGTGATGGAGCACAGGCCACAGTGGTGGTTACACCATGTACAGAGAAGGCCTAGGATCAGAGACAGCTATACCAATGGGACCTGCTCCATCGCTTCAAGTAATGGGCGCGTCCTGCTGGGTGAAGTTTTAAATAATTTGTCTGCAATTACTGTAAACCCAAAACTATTGGCTTCAATAATCCTTAATACGTGTTAATGGATTGTCAGACAGTTTGAGAACTTTCCTGCTTTTGTTTATTTTTTTAAATATATAAATGGATGCCTAGCTATTATCCTCAAAAGAAGTCTACCACTAAATTGTCAGCTGAGCAGTTTAGGCTAGCAAGCCAAAACAGATTTTATGAAAAATACATTCTATTGAATTCAATGGGATCTACAGCTAAGTAAAAGTACTTAGACTTAGACAATATGTATCTATTGCAATAGTCTTTTTCAATTGTTATATTTTTCAGAAAGTAGGATATATGGGATGGTTTGTACAAGGCTTGGTTACTATCTACCTTAATTTCTTATTCTAGTAGCTTGTTTGGAATTTCAGTAATTAAACAGCTTATATATAGCTTTAAACAATTACACTATTTTAAAATGAGACTATGATTTGTTTCTGAATTCAATGATGACTAATATCAGTAATTGTAATACTATAATGTAAAGATCTATTATTCAGCAAAGTAAGAAAAAATTGAATTATAAATGTACAAGGCTGTTGAAATGATACCAAGGAGAAGTATGTTCATATGACATTAATGTGTGGAATCATAACTTTTTAATTTTAGATGTTCAAAGTGTTTTAAGGGATAGAGCTTAATTTTTAAAAGAAACGTTGGAAATCAGATGTCATTAATTCCTTTTTCTGAGTTTGCATAATACATTCAACCTTCTATGAACCGAATTGTGTTTAAAAATACTAACACAACATAAGACACCCACAAGATCTAACCAACCTTAAGAGCTAAGATTAGCATGTCATAGATTGTGTATCTGTTTTCACCTGACCTGGGCCAACATAGTATGCATAGCCTCAGAACAAAGATAACAGGTGATATGTGTGATATAAAATTGATCCCTTCCATACTTGCATTGTGCAAGCATGTAAAGAGTGGAGCCTGCATTGTGATGTCACAGCATACAGTTTGTCATTTTGGCATCATTATGTAAATCTGTCCTAACGAAGAATTATGTTAGGGCAAGAAAAATACTTGATAAAAGATACACGATGAAAGGGATTTATTTTCTTTAAAAGAATTAGGGGTGAGATTAAGCCTATAGCCCTTTATTGTTAAACTAATTATTTGTAACTATGCCACATGTTAACTTATCAGCATTCCTCTATCTTCAGGTTCAGGAAACTTACTTTGGAGATAGATATTATTCCTGAATGGTTCACTTTTTCAAAAAAAGTGAATTTCTTGAGCAATTGCCAAAATGACAAGAAAAACTCCAATTTGGACTTCAAGACGAACCAGCTGGCCTTGGTGAAAAAGAAATTTGTTAGGATGCAAATATTTTTGCTTTGACAGTAATTGCACACATCTGGATGTTGGCTGGCAATGTATTCGCAGTGCCACAGGACATCGTTGGGTCTGGCGAGTAGAAAGGAAGAACCACAGCAGACGCACCAATTACTCAACAGTTCTGTTTACCCGCTTTGGTGACATTGAAGCTAACCTTGGAGTCACCTCCCCCGCTGCCACACTCTCCTTTGTCGTACCACCATTTGTTTTTCAATTTGTCCAAGAGGCCTTGTTCATTCAGTTTTAAAACTGCCAGGTTAACAGCATTTCTTGAAACGATAAAACATATCTTGTAAGAAACTGCATAGCTGTTAAGATGTTAGAAGAAATGAGGATTTAAAAAAGCGTTTTATCTATGCACTAAATAAACCTCTCATTCATATGTTGCAAGAGTCCTGTAAAAAAAAGAGAAAGCAAATTTGTGGAGGGAATATGCATTTCGGGCATTTTAAAAGAAATAAACTTGATGGTTTAGCACTCTAACAAAGCTATTTGATCATGTTTTTCCCATATGGTAATTAACTCAAGAACAAATATTCAATTTTAAAATACACACACACACAGACACACACATTCAATATTTAATCTGAATATGTATGTGTGTGTGTGTGTATGTGTGTGTGCATTTTGTAAGAAAAGGTAAAATGAACTTCTCTGATGCGATCTGAGTTTATTTTCAATTTCCTAGGAAGCAGTTAAGAGACTTAATTGTTACCAGCAACATTGGTAAATTCCATCAATGGGAATTGCCTGCTTTCATCCTAGAAGCTGAGTTTATTTTATTTTATTGTAGCCAGACATATGCATCCTATCTATTGCTAAAATTACATAGGAGGCAAATCTCCAGAGAGTTTTATATCATAGCTTCTCGTGTGAAGTTAAGTTAAGCATTCACATTGCTCAATGTGACTTAAAATAGGTTTAATTTTGTATGAATTAATGAACAGAGAATTAAAGTACTTATTATTACATTCTGTCAGGGAACATTTGTCCCGGGTCTGATGTTTTCTATTAGGAATTCCATTCCAGAATTCTCAGCCAGCATGGTTGTTTTCAACCCAGCTTCATCATTAAGGGCAGAATGACAAACCAGGACAAGATACTGAGGTAGGCTGAAGGTGGTCAGAACTATTGAGTCTGGTAATCTAGCCCTAAATTTCCAGTTTTGTGCCTCTTCAGAGGTTGCACTCTGCTGCCAAGGGAATTCTGAGATTTTATAACCCATGTTATAATCCATTTAGGCAGGGGTCTCCAATCTTGGCAACTTTAAGCCTGAAGGACTTCAACTCCCAGAATTCCCCAGCCAGCAAAGCTGGCTGGGG
>NW_020772330.1:0-10363 GCF_900518735.1 Pseudonaja textilis | reverse complement strand
CTTCTTCTTCTTCTTCTTCTTCTTCTTCTTCTTCTTCTTCTTCTTCTTCTGTACCCTGCCCCATTTCTTTGTCTCCTGGACCTCAGGGAAGCCTCCTGGGGGATGTTTTTGCTCCCAGGAGGCTTCCCTGAGGCCCAGGAAGGCAAAAAATGGAGCACAAGGGGGGCACACCAGCACACACACACACACACACACACACACACCTGCACCCCGCTTTTTGCCTCCTGGCCTCAGGGAAGCCTCCTGGGTGAAGCAGTAAGACAGCGAGGTGGATCCTGGCACAGCTGATCATTGGGACAGCTGATTGTCGGGAGGGGAAAAAAGAAATACCTTAAGGAGTGACTGGGTGGGGGAGAACACAGTCAGTGATGTCGGGCATGCACGCGATGTCATGCCTGTGCGATAAGGACTGACTGGGAGGGGTGGGTGTAGAGGGGCGGGGCCTGCCAGGGGCACAATTTGCCAGTTCTCTGAACTGTGCAGAATCATAACAACCGGTTCTACAGAAGCAGTCCAAACCAGTAGAATCCCACCCCTGGTTAAGTTTACCTCTTTCTAATCACAACCTGTACACCTTAGTTCTCATCAAACTTCTTGAATGTTGGCAAATTCTATCACAATTATGACTGAAGCTGTACAATAGAGTAAGTCCCGCAACCCAACTGTGAAAGGGATGATATTCACTGAAAGAAAAATCTTGACAATTCCAGTTCTGCAAGAAAGAAACATTGCTTGGACTTAGTCCCAGTCTGCTTCATAGTTGTTTGGACAGGATAGTTTTATTTTTTTATTTTTTTATTTTATTTATTTGTCAATTGTTTACAAGATAATAAGTATAAGTGTATACATAGTTATGAATACATGAAATGGGTACATATAAGAAAAATAAAAGAAACAATAGGACAGGGACGGTAGGCACATTGGTGCGCTTATGCACGCCCCCTACAGACCTCTTAGGAAAGGGGTGAGGTCAATAGTATACAGTCTAAAGTTAAAGTTTTTGGGGTTTGGCGAAGAAACTATAGAGTCGGGTAGAGTATTCCAGACATTGACCACTCTGTTGCTGAAGTCGTATTTCCTGCAATCAAGCTTGGTGCGGTTAACCTTGAGTTTGTATCTGTTGTGTGCTCTTGTGTTGTTATGGTTGAAGCTGAAGTATTCATTGACAGGTAGGACATTGCAATGTATGATTTTATATACCATGCTTAAATCAGACCGAAGACGGCGTAATTCAAGTTTTCTAGTTCTAGAATTTCAAGTCTGGTGGCATAAGGTATTCTACAACGAGTAGAGGAGTGGAGAACTCTTCTTGTGAAATATTTCTGGACTTTCTCAATTGTGCTAATATCAGATACGTAATGTGGGTTCCAGACTGATGAGCTGTATTCGAGTATTGGTCTAGCAAATGGTTTGTATGCTCTAGTTAGTAGTGTGATATTACCAGAGAAAAAGCTACGTAAGATTAGGTTAACAACTCTTAATGCCTTTTTGGCTATGTAGTTGCAGTGGGCTCTAGCACTTAGATCATTAGAGGTGAGTATTCCAAGGTCCTTTACAGAGTTTGGATCATCAACAAGATCTTGACTATTCAGCTTGTATTTTATTTTCGGATTTTTTTTGCCAATATGTAAGACAGAGCATTTATTTGTTGAGATTTGAAGTTGCCATTTGTTTGGCCATTCTGATACACAGTCAAGATCTTTTTGAAGGGTAGCAGTATTGTCTGTGGTATTGAACAGCTTTACATCATCAGCGAAAAGAACGCAGTTGCTCTTAATATGATCACAGAGGTCATTTATGTAGAGTATGAAGAGAGTTGGTCCTAGAACACTGCCTTGGGGGACACCACTATTGACAGGTACAGAATTTGATAGGACGCTCCCAATTTTGACCATTTGTTGTCTGTTTGACAGGAATGCTTCTATCCAGTTATGCAGTTGTCCAGAGATACCATAGGATTTTATTTTTAGTAGTAGTTTGTCATGTACCACTGAATCAAAGGCTTTGCAGAAGTCTATGTAGATTGCACCTATTGTTTTGCCCTGATCAAGTTGTGTAGTCCATATGTTTTTGCAGTGTAAGAGTTGCAGATTACAGGATAGTTTTTTTCTGAAACCAAATTGTTTATTGGAGAGTAGGTTGTTTGTCTCTAAGTGGAGGATGATGGATTGGTTAATAATTGATTCCATGACTTTACAGGAGACGCAGCATAAAGAGATTGGTCTGTAATTTTCAACTAGGCTGGGGTCTCCCTTTTTGAAGATGGGGATGACTGTGGCTTGTGACCATAGGTTAGGCAAGGAACTGGTCCTGAAAGATTTTTCAAAGATTATGCTTAGAGGTTTGGCTATCAACTATTTATAGTTGATATGTCTCAATAGTGAATGTTAATTTGGGACAATATATTTAATATAATACAAAAACAAAAACAAATTTTACAAGAAATGACCTCTGTCACTAACACAATGCTTAAAACTGGAAAGAAGACTTCTTCGATACAAACAAGTCCAATGCCATCAACCTCAGTGATGGCACAAAAGACAATTGAAGAAATTCTACCTGGAGAAAAACAACCTACCATCATGAATGCTAATATTCAATCGACCCTTCTTACTTTACAAGAGTCCATGCTGAAGCTTCAGGAAATAATGGTGAAAAATCATACCGAAACAAGAGCTGACACAAATGAACTAAAAGAAGAGATGGGAAACTTAAAGGCAGAAATGAAATTAGACATCCTAAAGTTGGATCAAAAAATTGAAACAATACAGCAAGCACTAGAAAGGAATGAATCAACAATAACGGAGGTTGAGAAAAGAATGGAACAAACAGAAAAGAAGCTGGAAATGGTTGGTGAGCAATTAAGAAATGTGAGTAAAGAAATGGATGACTCCTTGGTATATCTAGAAATGGACAAGGCTGCAGCATATCTGAGATTCCATAATATAATGGAATCTAAAGAAGAGGACTTAGAATAAGTGATGGCAGGAATATTAGCAGACCTATTGGAAAAGGATAAGGATGATATCCTGAAAGAGTTAATGAAGTATACAGAGTGAGCACAAATTACGCAAGATGACATAAACATCCAAAAAAGGTCCTTGTGAGATTTGCCAGAAGGAAAGTTCGAGATATTATATACAAAATTTATAGAGAAGAAACAATTACATACAAAGGAAAAGAAATCTTGGTGCTTAAACAAATCCCAAGATTATAAATTCTTGGTGAACCAATTAAACCAAAAAGGTATCATATTCAGATGGCTAATCCCAGAGGGAATGCTAATCACTTGGGAAGAAAGAAAATTAAAGTAGACTCCGTGGAAAAAGCCCAATAATTCTATGAACAATTGATAGGCCATGAAGAATCGAGTAGTAGAGATGAATTAGAAATGAATTCGCAAGACAACCAAGACTATCAAAAAAATAGAGATGGGAATTATAGGAATTTGAAAAACAAACAACATCAAGAGAGAGAAGAACCAAAGTCGCACAATCAGCCACAAAGAGAGACAGGGGTAACTACAAGAAAAAGAGCAAGAGTTAATTAGGTGATGGATGAAGAAAAGAAAATACTATCAATTAACATAAATGGCCTAAACTCTAGGATAAAAAGGAAAAGAATATTAACTAAATTAATTAAACAAAATGCAGATATAATATGTTTACAGGAAACTCATATAAGGAAGGAAGAAGAAAACCATCTAGAATGCCCCAAGCTAGGGAATTTGTGTATGTCGCCAGCAGATTTTAGGAAAAAGAAAGGGATAGCAGTATATGTGAAAGACGATATGGAAGCAGAGCCAATTTGGATAGACCCCAATGGAAGAATTCTGGTGTTACAAATTTGGATTAAATCAATTCAAATCCTACTAGTGGCAATTTATGCCCCTAACGATAACCAAAAGGAATTTTTTAAACAATTACATGGGACATTAGTGGAATTAGATAAAAGGAATATTTGCATCTTGGGGGATTTCAATGCTATTGTGGACCACCAGAAAGATCACAGTAGTGGGGGGGAAAAGAAGAAAAAAAGAGAACTACCAAAAACATGTGAAGAAATGATGATTGAACTAAATTTGATAGACATGTGGATGAAATTAAACCCCAAGAAAAAGCAATTTACATTTTACTCCAACCCTCACCAATCATGGACACGAATCGATATGGTGTGGATGAATGGTGAGTTAGTAAATGAATTAAAAGAGATTGAAATTTTACCAAATGCGCAGATCACAACCCGATTCAGATAGTGCAGAAAGGCAGGAAGAAACCAAGGAAAAGGTGGACCCTAAATACATAGCTAATTAAAGAGAAAGAATTTATGAATAAACTTGACGAGGAATTAGACTATTTTTTAAAAGAAAATAATAATGAGGCAACTATGAAACAGAATATTTGGGATACAATGAAGGCAATAATAAGAGGCACAACGATATCATACACTGCTAAAAGAAATAAAGAAAAATATGCCCAACAAAATAAATTAGAACAAAGAATCAAAGAATTAGAAATTCAACTGCAAAACACCCCAGAAGATTGTAAATTGAAAAAAAAGATGATAATAACTAAACATAAATTAAATTTAATTGAAGAAGAAGGAATGGTTTCAAAGTCGAATATAGCCAGACAGATATTTTTTGAACAGGCCAATAAACCAGGAAGGTGGTTGGCCCTATAAACTTAAAAAAGAAAAACAAAAAAGTTTGATCTACCAATTAATAGATGAGAATGGGGATGCCCAACAAGGGATAGAACAGAAAAAAGAAATTGCATGTGATTTTTTTTGAAGATCTTTATAAAAAGAAGGAGGTAAATGAGGACATGTTAAGAAACTATTTGGGTATTACTAAAGATAAAATAATCAAGGAGGAGATGAAGGAAATGTTAACTAGAGATATTACGTGGCCTGAGTTAAAAGCAGCAATAGAAAACTAAAAGAACAATAAAACCTCAGGACCCGACGGGATACCAGGGGAACTTCATAAGAAAATAGGAGAACAAATAGGATCTCTCATGGTGGAAGTATATAATGAGATCCTACTAGCAGCAAGAATGCCAGATTCATGGAAGGAGACACTGATATCATTGATTCCGAAAGAGGATTCAGATTTACGACTTATACAAAATTCTAGACCAATTTCCCTGTTAAATACTGATTATAAAATATTTACCACAATTATAGCAAATAGATTGAAAAAAATATTGAATGAATATATACATAAAGATCAAAACGGATTTCTTCCCAATAGACAAATTAGGAACAATTTAAGAATAGTATTAAATGTTTTGGAATACTACGAAGCCCTTCCGGAAAAACAAATAGCCCTTGTATTCTTGGGTGCACAGAAGGCCTTTGACAATCTAAATTGGCAATTCCTAATCCAACAAATTTACAATATGAATTTAGGCACTAAATTTGAAAACACCATGACTACAATTTATGATTCACAAAAGGCGAATATTATAATTAATGGAGAGTACACGCACTCAATAAAAATAGAGAAAGGAGTCAGGCAGGGATGTCCATTATCTCCCCTGCTTTTCATATTATCTTTGGAAACATTGCTTACATGAATTAGACAGAACCCAGGAATAAAAGGACTAAAAATTAAAAAAGAATATAAACTCCAGTCATTTGCGGATGGTATGGTATTTTTCATAGAGGAACCAATTGAAACAGGTCAAGAACTATTGAAAGAGTTAGATCAATTTGGGGAAGTTGCAGGACTTAAAATTAATAGGGAAAAAATGAAATTAATAACTAAAAATTTAACAGAAAAACAAAAACTAAAATTGGAAAGGATAATGGGATTGCAAATAGTAAAAAAAGTTAAATACTTAGGAATTTGGTTGACGGCTCAATGCAAAACTCTAATGGAAAATAATTATAATAAATTATTACAGCAAGTCAAAAAAGATTTAGAGATATGGGTTAAATTGCAAATCTCCTTATTAGGGACGATTGCCACTATAAAAATGAACATTCTGCCCAAATTTATTTACTTATTCCAAACAATACCAATAAAAATACATAAAAATTACTTTGTGGAACTTAACAAGATAATTACCAAATTTATTTAGCAAGGGAAAAAACCGAGGATAAACCTAAAAGAAATGCAAGATATGAAGAGCAGCAGAGGTATGGCACTCCCAAATTGGGAATTATACTATAGTGTAGCCTCCTTACTTTGGTTGAAAGAGTGGGTAAATCTGTCGAATAAAAGGATCTTATTTTTAGAAGGCCATGATTTACAGAGGGGATGGCACACATTTTTATGGAACATTGGAAAAATTAAGCAGAAGTATTTCCATAGACATATGGTTAGACATTCCTTATTGGCTAATTGGAACAAAATAAAAAAAAACATTATTTAAAAATCCCAATCTGGATCTCAACGATGGAGGCGATGATACATCCAAATAATCTAGATCTTAATAAAATGATAAAATACAAAGACCTTCTTGATGCGCAAGGAACTTTAAAATCATGGCAAGATCTCCAAGAATAAGGGCTACAAGTAGATTGGTGGGGTTATTTGCAAATTCAAAATAGATATAGCCAGGACAAGAAAAATTTTGGAATTTATACTAAGGCACAACAATTAGATAAAATCCTATTAGGTCCAGATTAAAAAAAAACACCTAAATTTTATAATTACTTATTAGAAATGGAATTAGAAGAGGAAGTAGTCAAAGGCAACATCATAGCTTGGAGCAGAAACATAGGACGTAGCATCACATTAGAATGGGAAAAGGTCTGGACAAGGAATAATAAAATTACAAAATCAGCAACATATAAAGAAAATGCCTATAAAATATAGTGGAAATATAAATGATAAACCAAGAGAAAAACATAAATAAGGAATTTTTAATTTACAAAACAGGTTTGCTAAAGCTTTGAAGAAGCCTTTGGGATGGGAAAAAATTGAACAGAGACCAGTGACAGTTGAATGCATTAAATATCAAACTGTTAGATGTAAAAGGAAGCAATATAAAGTTGGTTTGTTTGACCAAGGCTAAAATTAGACATGCTCTAAGTTCCTTTATGGACCTTTTCCTGATATCAGAATTGAAAAATTGATGATTTATAGATTTGGATAAAGGACAAGTTATAGGAAGAAGAGATATTTGGTTGTAACCTCATATGGAATAAAGAGTTATTACGTTTGTTTATACTTGTTATAAAGATTGGAAGTCACTTCCTTAAATATTTATTTTTCATATTACTTTCTATTTACTTCTTTTTCGTTCCTTGTACTTTTTAGAACTGGCAGCATTAAAAACATTCTGAAAGTACAATGGTAATTAATTCTTTATATATATAATACACTTCAGTATGGTCAAAACTGATCACGCTACATCTTTGCTTGCTCATGGATAACAACTACTTTGCTTCGATTCTCTGTATCCTAGGGTGCTCCTTAAGTACTTTTCAGAATTTCTGAATATGAAAAGAAAGCCTATTCTTGCTGGCACATTTCAATTAATTGTTATTATACATTTTTGAATAAGCAGCAAAATAAAACACTGAAGTCATTTCATGCTGGCAAGCAGATGATAAATGAAACATTAAGTGAAACATGTTGACATGGGGTCAGATTGATAGTAGTGTGGGATTCATTTTCTAATCTATGAGACTTGTATAAATTTGGGTCCATTTCAAGTGCATTTAACACCACTTTCATTTTTCTACAAATCACAGAATTTTTAAAAATAAAGCTCTGTTCACCTTCTCTTGACCCTCTTTTTTATAAATTTAGTAGCAAGCATAGAACCATCAGGCAATAGAAGAGCCGGCAGTGAAGCGCCAGAGAAAACCAATGCTGTAGCGCTATTAATCTATATTCACAGGAACTAAGCCAGTTGTCATCTCTTCCCTGGAAGAGTGTGAGGAACAGATGGAGTTTCAAGAATCTCTGAACCTGAGCGGACTACCATAGGACTGGGAAAGAGCTGATGTGGTTCCCATTTTCCAAAAAAGAAAAAAAACAGACCCAGGAAACTATAGACCAATCAGCCTAACATCAATACCCAGGAAGATACTGGAAAAGATAATAAAAAACAGATCTGCCAATTTCTAGAAACAAGTAATAACTAGCAGTCAGCATGAGTTTGTTAAAAACAGGTCATGCCAAACCAATCTTATTTCATTCTTCAACACAGTGACTAAATTAGTAGACCACCAAAATACTGTGGACATAATATATTTAGATTTCAGCAAGGCATTCAACAAAGTAAACCACAACCTACTTCTTAGTAAGCTAGAAAAAAGTGGAATAGATAGCACCACCACTAGATGGACTCGCAACTGGCTGGCAAACTGTACTCAATGAGTAGTCCTTAATGGGTCTAAGTCTACATGGAGGGAAGTAAGCAGTGGGGTGCCACAAGGTTCTGTCTTAGGCCCAGTACTCTTCAATATCTTCATTAACAACTTAGATGAGGGAATAGAGGGGGAACTTACCAAATTTGCAGATGATACTAAGCTGGCAGGAATAGCTAACACCCAAGAAGATAGGCTCAAGATCCAGATAGATCTTGACAGACTAGAACACTGGGCCATATCTAACAAAATGAAATTCAATGTAGAGAAAAGTAAAGTTCTACACTTAGGCAAGAAAAACCAAAAGTACACATATAGACTGGGTGAAACCTGGCTCACTAGCAGTAACAGTGAGAGGGATCTTGGAATCTTAGTGGACAACCAGCTAAATATGAGCCAGCAGTGTGCAGCCGCCGCCAAAAAAGCTAATGTAATCCTAAATTGTATTAACAGAGGGATATAATCAAGATCAAGGGAAGTACTAATACCACTCTATAAAGCCTTACTAAGACCACACCTAGAGTACTGCATCCAGTTTTGTTCACCACATTATAAAAAAGATGTTGAGACTCTAGAAAAAGTACAGAGAAGAGCAACCAGGATGATTAGGGGACTGGAGGCTAAAACATACAACAAACGGTTGCAGGAACTGGGCTTGGCTAGTCTAGTAAAGAGAAGGACCAGGGGAGACATGATAGCGGTCTTCCAATATTTGAGGGGCTGCCACAGGGAGGAAGGGGTCTAAAGTGCGTATAGGCCAGACAAGGAATAATGGATGGAAACTGAACAAGGAGAGATTTAACCTGGAAATAAGGATAAATTTTCTGACAGTGAGAACAATCAACCAATGGAACAGCTTGCTCTCGAAAGTTGTGGAAACGCCATCACTTGAGACTTTCAAGAAGAGATTGGACTGCCATTTGTCAGAAATGGTGTAGGGTCTCCCGCTTGGGCGGGGGGTTGGACTAGATGACCTACAAGGTCCCCTCCAACTCTGATTATCTGTTTGAATAGTTAGGATGAAGTACTGCAGGCTAACTCTGCCCACAGGCTGGAGTTCAAGGTTGACTCAGCTTTCCATCCTTCCAAGGTTGGTAAAATGAGGACCCAGATTGTTGGGGGCAATATGCTGACGCTGTAAACCATTTAGAGAGGGCGGTAAAGCACTGTGAAGCAGTACATAAGTCTATGTGCTATTGCTATATAATTAGAGATTTGCCACTGACTTTTGGGATGTTTTTGACTTTACCATGGTCTTTATTAGTGGCCTCCTATTCAAATCATCAAAAGGTTTAACTCTCCTTATCAGCCCTGACATGGTCAGCCATGTGCTGCTCCACAATCATCTGACCTATGTCTGTTTTTCTATCTTGCCTTGATATCTACTAGGTTGAACAAAATTCTCAATTAAGCAGAACAAAACAAAAAGACATTTTCCCCCAATTTGGTAGACTTCAATGGATTGAGATTTCATTTCTAAAATAGCTGGGAATTCTGGGAATTGTAGCTCTGACTCACTTGGTGTAAGAATACTTGAGTAATAGATATCAGCATGAAAATATCATATAAACTGCTCTGACCTTTTCAAAGATCAGAGGGATATGAATATAAATTAATAGCATGTTCTTCACAATTTATTTTACAGAGTACAGTTTACAGTGATATGATCTTCATATTTAAACCTGATAAATAAGAATAGAGAAGCTGTGATTATGAGATATTGCTGGCTGAGCCAATGGGAATTGTAGTCTAATATTTATAGACCCCCAGTTCTGCAAACCAGCCCTGACTTGTCCTAAATGCGTTTTTGAAAGGTTCCCAGTTGGTCACTGTAAGAAAGTCTATTTCATAAGAGATTGCATGGCTTGATGCAGCAGCAAAATTATTCTTATGCTTATATTAGGGTTGTGCAATGTTTGGATTTGATTTAGAATGTGCTTTGGATGTGGCTAGGTGGATGTGGCCATGTTACTGGGTGGGCGTGGCTTCTTCTTCTTCTTCTTCTTCTTCTTCTTCTTCTTCTTCTTCTTCTTCT
>NW_020772329.1:0-10363 GCF_900518735.1 Pseudonaja textilis | reverse complement strand
ACAGATATTTTATGTGCATTCCTGATAACAGAATGCTGATCTCCAGTGCTGCGATTTCACAGTTAAAACTTTAAAGGAAAAGAAGAAAACATTGGAAACCGACAACTGACTGTCTTGCATTCCAAACTTGATTCACAAATTACCAAGAGCCAAAGTTATAAAAAAAAACTATAACTGTCCAAGAAATGACCAACTGGAACAAAGAATTCCATAATCCATCTTACTGAAAAATTCCAGTTGCCAGTTAAGTGGTTACATATCTGAATATATATCAAAAGAGATGCTTAATTCTGTGTTACTAGTCCTTTCATCAAGCCCCAATAACACCTGATATAGGTGCTCACAGTCCTAAAACACCCACCTGTCTTTGCAAATATGATAATTCCTTTGCAACTAATGCAAAGAGCAATGTTTCACTAACTGACCATCAGGAAGCCATAAAGACAAGATTCCCCTTGTACACAGCACTCAGGACCCAAGACAGAACTTTGACACTGACAAAAGTTACTTATTCATAGAAAAAGCTTAATGGTTTCAAAAGATTTGGACAACTTGGACATTATTCATATTAAGCCTAGCTTTAACACAAACTTTCTCAATTCACAGAAATTGCAGGATTAACAGAAAAATGGAAACAGCAATACTAGGTTAATTCATGCAGTGTCTAAATATTACTCTAAAACTTAAAATATTCCATGCCATTCTATGAGTTCGTACTGAGAGTGTCACAGTGTCCCATTTTGGAATTATAGGTTTAACAAACAACACAATCCAACCGATAGAGAGGCACATAAATTGACAGCCTTAAAAGGGTATTCATCTTTTATGTCATATAATGACTAGATTTTCATGTGTCTACCAGAGTGGAATTGAGTAGCTTTTGTCCATATACTTATGAGTATATCTGCTACTCTACAGCAGAATACAGTATATTACATACATACATACATACATACATACATACATCAGATTACGTTTGTGTGGGTGTATTTGAGATGTGAAGGAATGAGCTCCCATCGTTGTACTGCACCAGCTCCTCCCCACCAAGCAGTTCAAAAGCATGCAAATGCAAGTAGCTAAATAGGTGCCACCTTGATGGGAATGTAACAGTGGTGGGAAGGTAACAGTGCTTTGTGATGTCATGCTGGCCATATGACGAGATTTCTTCGGACAGCGCTGGCTCAATGGCCTTGAAACAGAAATGAACACCACCCTCGTAGTTGGCAATAACTAGCAGAATAAAATCTGTAGGGACTCCTTTACCTTACCTTTTATAGTCATATTTATATTTAACCTTGACTTTATTTTTATAAATAATTTAAGGCAGTGTCTATACCCAACATTTCTTCCTCCTATTTTCCCCACAACAACAATCCCATGAAATATGGTGGGCTGAAAGAGAAGTATGACCCAAAGTCACTCAGATGATTTTAATGCCTAAGTAGGACTACAACTCAATTTCATTGTTTATAGCTTGGTGTCTTGGAGGTGGAAGAGTTCAATTATAGCATCAAAGTCATGGTCAGGTGCTAATTATGGAACAGATCATGAATTACTCATGTGGAAGCTCCAATGTAAACTAAAGAAGGCCAATTTCCACAAAACCACCTTGAACATATACATACCTTTTTTTCAAGGTGAACATGAGGAATCACTTTGAATTCCTGAACCTCACTATAAGAAAATCAGAGGAATTGTGGCATAACGTTATCAAGAATGAATGGGAAAAGAGACTGCCAAAATGAAGAAAGAGAAGAAAGCACACTGGATGTCAGAACAAACCATGGAAATTTCCAAGAAGAGATGAGAAGCCAAAACCAAGAAGGACAAAAATCTCAATTAAAATTTTTTAGACTTTAAACAACTGTTAGAAGAGATAAGAAACAATATTTCAACAACAGGGGTGGGATTCAACCGGTGTTACTACTGGTTTGGTGACTACGCTGCACGTGCATCTAAAAAACTTTATGCTGTGCCACCTGGACAGCTGAAAAGCACTGCGTGCAGGTGCATAGCATTTGAAAAGCCACTTTTTTCCTGCTTTTTCAACCTCAGCTGTGCTGCGCAAAGCAGCTGAGGTTGAAAATGCAGGAAATAAAGGACAGGTAAGAGCCCAGGCGGGCGGATGGGCCAAACAGCAGCAAATACAGAATCGGTTTGGTGTCTGCTGCTCTTAGAGCTACCAGTTCTATAGAGCCAGGCAGAACCGATAGCATCCCATCCCTGTTCAACAACATATGTAAATGCATTAGAAATAGTCATAGAAAATCAAGGAAAGTCTTTCAAAAGAACTCTGAATTCAGAATGAGGTTCCAACCTCAAATTGATTTGCTGAAGGATGTCATTAGATAATAATAGATTCAAAGGGGGTAAAAGAATATAACTAAATTCTGTCTGGTAGAGATATTAAAAACCCAAGATAAAGGATATTCCCTATTACAAGAAACGCTAGTACTAAAAGATAAAGTTAGGCCAGCATTCCAACAATTACCAAGTCACAACACTATAGGAAAGGGTGAAATACTCACAAAAATATGGCAAGCCACAGGGAAAAAAAATCAGGCAAGTTTCTAAGTAAACTATCACCTGACTAACTGACTGTCTGAGTGACTAAATCTGTTTGCCAACTGTTTTATCGTGAGGCAATAATCATAATCTGCTGCCAAATAGGCCAGCAAATTTGATGAACAATGTAGTTTCACAGATTGAAAGAGATGAATTTAAATTGTACGAACTTTCAAACAATATTTTTTAATTTCATAGGCTAGCAAAATAATCCTTAGGATTATCCAATGCAGATTAGAGCCCTACATGGAGGGGAAAAGGTGCTGGAAGAGGTGCGAGTTGGCATGCTAGAAAATTGAGAAAGCGAAAGAATACCAAAGAGAGAGATCACTGTGCTTCACTGATTATAGAAAGGTCCTTGATTGCGTTAATCACATAAAGATGTGTAATATGTTCAAAAATGGAAATTCCAGAACATCCCTCATCCTCATGAGAAACTAGCACAACAGGAAATCAGAATACAGATGTAACAGTAAAACAGACTGATTTCAGGCTTGACAAAGCAGTGTGGTAAATTTGTACACTATCATTATCAATATCATATAGTATCATATTCAAACAACAGACTGAACATATTTTAATGGGAGCTGGGTTGAATAAAAATGGCCATGATTTTAAATAAGATGAAGAAATATCAATAATATATGCTATGCTGATGACTCTACAAACTATTAATAAAAGGGAAGGAGCACAGAGAAAAAATAGGATTAAAATCTTAAAATTAAATATAAAGATCAATTAATTAAAATAGGTAGAATAACCATCCTTAGAACTAACAAAAGGAAGATCAACAAGACAGATACCTTTCAGCTTTTAGAATCAACCACCAACAGGGAAGAAACAAGTAGTCAAGATACATATCTCACACTAACATCTGGTAGAACAGCCAAGAAGGCCTTCGAAAAGATATTCAAATATTTGAATGTTTCTATAGCTACAAAGATCAGAATCACGCAAGCCATGGTATTCCTGTGACATTTTATGGAAGCAAAAAAGTTGACTTTGAAGAAGCAAGATAGGAAGAGTATTAATGCCTTTGACATTTGGTGTTGGAGAAGACTTCTGCAATACAATGGGTAGCCAAGAAAACAAAGCAATTGATTATCAAACAAATCAAGCCAGAGTTCTTATTTAAGGCAGAAATGAATAAACAATTTAACAAATTAACAAACAATTTCACACACAAAAAAACAGTTATTCTGTTAAGTCTGAAAACACTTCCTCCCTGCCTGCCTTTGCATTCCAGAGAACTACGAAGGGTCTATTCTGAGGTGCTTATTTAAATTAAAGTCCCTGCTTTAGACTTTGTTTTCATTTATCAAACCATTGTCTAGGCTGCAGTTCTTCTTGTCTCTCAAGGTTTTGCTCACAGCTCATTACACAAAATGAATGGACTCAGCTACAGTAGCAATGAGTATGTTATTAGAAGACCTGAAAGATCAGGTGAAGAAAAATCATCATGGAGAAAATCCATCTCTACAAATGTATCTATATAAATTTACTCAATACAGGTAGTCCTTACTTATGATCACAACTGAGCCCAAAATTTCTGTTGCCAAGTGAGACTTTTTTTTATAAAAAGGGTTTTCTTTATTAAACAAAGAAATACAAGCAAAAATACATTTAAAATGTTGAATCTGGTACAGTCATTCCTAACATCAATCTTTGTCATTACTTTGCTAAATCTAATAATAATAATACATAATTTCATTCCATATATATTAAATATACATACTGTATAATCATTCCTTATTCTCCCGAATCTTCCTCATTTCTAGCCAACCATAAAATTTGTCCCTTATTTTATAATAATCCAAATCCTCTTTATTTTTTAGTTCCTTTGTTAGTTTATCCATTTCTGCTCACATGATTTTCTTTAATATTTCAAATTCATTCGGGGTATCTTTACTTTTCCAATTCTATGCATACGCCAATCAAAATGAGACATTTTTTTAAAGGGAATTTTGCCCTATTTTATGACTTTTCTTGCCAAATTTGTTAATAACTGCAGTTGTTAAATTAGTAATATGGTTGTTAAGTGAACCTGGCTTCCCCATTGACTTATGCTTGTCAGAAGGCCACAAAAGGTGATCACGTGACCCTATCAACTATCATAATTGTGAGTCAATTGCCAAGCATCTGAATTTTGATCATGAGACCATAGGGATGCCACAATGGTTGTATGAAAAATGGTCATAAGTCACTTTTTTGAGTCCTGTTGTAACTTTGAACTGTCACTAAATGAACTGTTGTAAGTAGAGGAATACCTTTTAAATGTCTACAATAATTTGATGGCACATAATAATTAATGTCATAATTTATTACATTAAATATAAACATAGATACAGGCACATTCAAGATAAAGCCATTATTTCAAGCCTAAAGAGGAAAGAACTATGACACACCCTGATGTAAAAGTAGCAATAGACATTACTGACTACATGCATACACTTTCCTCTTTCAGTTATTGCATTTCAGCCCATTGAAATTCTACATTGTCCTTTAAGTACAACCTAGACTCTGAAGCCCCAGCTACTCATCCCCAGTAATTGAATTATCTATTTGCATAGATAATTTGAGAAGAATGGCTCTCTCCTAGCAGTTCCACTTTGGTTTTTAATGCATCACTATATGCTTAAGGGACAAAGCATTGTGATTAGTGTCAGTTCCATGTTTTTTCTTTGAATGATTCCATATATGAACTAGATACCCCTTTGCATACATTGTCATAATTTTGTGGTGAAACTATGAGAATTATACTTTATGATAAACCATGAATCACTGCTTACAAATAACATGGCTAAGTTCTAACAACCAAGTTAAAATAAAAAAAGATACTGTGTATAGTATGATACTTGCCACTGGGTATTTTTTTCTATGTATGTATGTATGTATGTATGTATGTATGTATGTATGTATGTAGTATGACGGATGTTGTTATGTCCCTGGAACTTGCCAAAGTCCCCACCCAGGTCCGTTCACGCTGCGGGGGCGTTTGCTGCCCCTCATTGGCTGGCCTCCCTCGACAGCCGGCTATAAAAGCCAGCTGCAGGGTCCGGCCAGCCGCTGATCGTTGGGAGCCTGCTCCAGGCAGGGCTAACACGTTCAGTCCTTTATTGCTCCAATAAAGTCTTGTTGCACCCAAGCCCTGGTCTAGCCTCTCATTGCTCAACTACAACACTGGCGACGAGGATGGGATGGCTACCAGAGGCAATTCGCAACAGCTGAAATCACTAAAATAACCGCTGAGCCGCAGCCGCGCCGCCGGAGACCTCGGTCAGCAAGAGCGAAAGTAATAGCGTCTGTAGCCGCTTGTTAGCAAGCTATAGAGGAAAGTGAAGCGCTGCGAGCCGCAGCCGCTCAGCACAAAAAGAGCGCGAAATTCAAACGGCTGTCGTTTGGATTTCTAGCCGGAATATAGCGCGGTGCTGTTATTCCGAGCTACTGACACTCACGCAGGCGCGAATTTCAAAGCGCTATCGGAGGCGGCAAGCCATCACCGCCTACGCTCTCCAGGAGCGCGAATTTCAAAACGCTGCCAACAGTCGTTGCAGCTTAGCCCAATTGCAGCCCAGAGAGAGAGCAGAGAGGTCTATGAAGCCTCTCCAGAGCTGAAGTCACTAGCCTGACAAGAGCCCAAGTGCCATTTGTGTCCCAGAGAGATTTCTTAACAGCATATCACGCAGGAGTCCTCATCATGAACTCCAACCCAGCCTTCCCACCGTTCAAACTGGAAGAAGAAAAATGGGAGTCATACAAGAATCGTTTTAACCACTACATCGACGCTATTGGTCTGGCTGATGCTGGGGAGCACAGAAAAAAGTCATTCTTCCTCAGCTATTGCGGGGCCATCGTTTTTGATACCGCCACAGCACTTGTCGCTCCACGTGAGTTAAAGAATGTCCCCTGGGCAGAATTGCTAGAAATTCTCACCAACCATTACTCCCCCAGGCCCTCACAAATCGCGAGGCGTTTCACCTTCCGGATGAGGAAGCAAGCAGAAAAGGAAACCGTCAATCAATATATGGCTGCCTTGAGGACTGCAGCCCTCCACTGCGGGTTCGGGAACTATCTTGATGACATGCTCCTCGACCAGCTCGTCTGCGGGGTCAAAGACCTTCACCTCCAGAGGCGACTACTCACCAGGAAGGACCAGGCATCGAGGAAGCCTTGGCAGCAGAGCTGGCAACCCAGTCCGCCACTGAAATTCAAGGCCCCGTTCCCAAACAAAGCTGCGCCACCGTTCATTCAGAAGAGGTAGTCAACGAAGACGATCCTAACGAGCAAACAGACATCCACCGCCTCACCCATGCCAAACAACCACAGGCAGGAGCCAGGCTAGAAACCAACAGCGCACCCAAACACATCATCCTATGCCTATCCTGTGGAGGACCTCACTCGAGAGCTACGTGCAAATTCAAGGGTGCCATCTGTAACCAGTGCCACAAAAAAGGCCACATCGCTAGAGTCTGCCAGGCCGCGCACAACTCAGCACAAAAGGTTCTTTCCTTTTCCCATTCTGGGCCTCAAAGGCAAGTACTCAATTGTCACACTTGCTACCATGCTAACCACACCTGTCACTCTATTAGTAAAATAACACTTTCCATTCTATTAGAAGGTAAACCTTGTCATATGGAGGTTGACACGGGGTCAGCGCTCTCAATCATCTCTTGGAGCACCCTCAAGAAAATCCAGCCCAGACTATCCAGAAACCAGCTCCAGAAGTGCCAGATCTCCTTGAGGGATTACCAGGGAAAAGACATTCCAGTGCTCGGCAAAGGCAAGTTCCTTGTTAATTTTAAAGCTTTTAAAGGCCACCTGCCTCTAGTGGTAGTTAACGGCAACCTTCCCAGTCTTCTGGGGCTTGATTGGTTCCCCTACCTCGGCCTAGGGTTAACAGGAGTCCATGCTGTCTCAGCTTCTGACACTGACTCCTTATTCACTGACTACTCAGACGTATTCAGCAATGAGTTGGGGTGTTATAATGGGACCCCCATCTCATTTGCAGTTGACCCCCAAGCGGTTCCAGTCCGGCTGAAACCGCGTAGAGTCCCATTCGCCATTCGGCCTAAACTGGACGCAGAGCTCGATAAATTATTAAAGCAAGGGGTCATCGAGCCGACAGACTTCGCCAAATGGGAGACGCCAATTGTCACACCCCTTAAAAAGGATGGCAGCCTGAGAATTTGTTCTGATTACAAAACAACAATCAACCGCTTTCTACAAGTTAGCGCGTACCCAGTCCCGGTCATTCAACATTTACTGCATACCTTTGAGCCTGGCAACATTTTTGCCAAATTGGACATGTCGCAAGCGTATCAGCAGTTCCCCGTTGACAACCAAACGGCTGAACTGCAGACCATTGTGACTCACAGGGGTGCCTTCCGGTGCAAGCGTCTCCAGTTTGGCGTAAGTGTTGCCCCGGGCATTTTCCAATCCCTCATGGAGCGTATACTACAGGGCCTCCCTGGCGTAGTACCCTACTTCGACGACATATTGGTCTCGGCCAGGGACAGACCCCAACTCTTCCAGAGAGTCAGAGCAGTGTTAGACAGGTTCAGACAGCATGGCCTCAAATTAAAAAAGGAAAAATGTGCCATTGCCACTAGACAGGTGGACTTTCTGGGCTATAAGATTGACGCCTCAGGCATCCACCCCCTAGAGTCCAAGGTCAAGGCAATTCATGAGGCACCCACGCCAACCACTAAAGCCGAGCTACAAGCCTTTTTGGGATTATTGAACTTTTATGCATCATTTCTACCTCACAAAGCATCAGTAGCAGAGCCTCTACACAGGCTCTTAGATAAAAAAGCACCTTGGCACTGGGGACACAAGGAAGACACCGCTTTTCGCGCAGTCAAATCACTGCTCACATCTGACGCGGTCCTTATTCAATTTGACCCACACCTTCCACTGGTACTAGCCGCGGATGCTTCCCCTTTTGGGATTGGCGCCGTATTAAGCCATAGACTACCCAACGGCTCTGAGGCACCGATTGCCTTCTTTTCCAGAACGCTCTCAGCAACAGAGCGTAACTATAGTCAGATCGACAAGGAGGCTTTAGCCGCAGTGGCCGCGGTTAAGAAATTTCATGAATTCCTGTTTGGCCACAACTTTGAGCTAATCATGGACCACAAGCCTCTCCTGGGTCTTCTTTCTGGGGACAAGCAGACTCCCCAAGTGTTGTCTCCCAGAATGACGAGGTGGACTTTGTTCCTGGCGGCCTATTCGTACAAGCTCATCCACCGCCCAGGAAAAACGTTAAGTCACGCAGACGCCCTCAGCCGCTGCCCCCTGCCAGCTCCAGCAGAAGACCCGGCCCCGGTCCACGCCATCTTCGATGTCACCAAGCTCGACCTCCCTGTCACCGCTCTCAACATCGCCACCAAATCCAAGACGGACAAAACCATTGCCCAGGTACTGGACTGGGTGAGGAGGGGGTGGCCGGGCTCAAACTTCTCAGCCGAATTCACACCTTTTAAGACCCGTCAACAGGAGCTGTCTAGCATACAGGGCTGCCTGCTGTGGGGCACCTGGGTGGTTATTCCGGCCTCACTTCGCACACCAGTCTTAGAGTCACTACACGAGGGCCACCCGGGCATCGTCCGGATGAAGGCGTTGGCACGAAGCTACGTCTGGTGGCCGGGCCTGGACGACGACATCGTCAAGTGGGTAAGCTCATGCCAACCCTGCCAGGAATCCAGACCATCCCCTCCAGTCACCACCCCCACAAAGTGGGAGAGCGCCAACGCACCTTGGTCAAGGCTACACATTGACTTAGCGGGTCCGATACACGGCAAGACCTTCTTGGTGGTCGTAGATTCATACTCAAAATGGATCGATGTGGCCCAACTATCCACAACCACCACGCTAGCAGTTACCAAGGCTCTAACTCGCCTATTCGTAACACACAGGTTACCAGACACCATTGTTTCGGATAACGGCCCCCAGTTTGCCTCAACAGAATTTAGCCGTTTTGCCACAAATCTTGGCATCCGACATATCTTCACTGCTCCCTTCCATCCTGCCAGCAACGGATTGGCAGAACAAGCTGTTAGATCCACAAAAGAAGCATTAGCCAGATTCAGCAAAGAAGATTGGCATCACAGGCTCTCCCGTTTCTTGCTGAGCCAACACTCGACCCCTTGCATGGTCACCAACAAATCCCCTGCAGAACTTCTAATGGGTAGGCGCCTAAGAACTGTGTTGGATAGGCTCCACCCTCACTATTGTCCTGACACCCCTCTCGCTTCAATGACGGGGGTCAGAGATTTTGTCTTGCAGGAACATGTATTTGCGAGGAACTATGCCGGAGACCCGCTGTGGATTCCAGGAGTGATAGTAGCCATCACCGGCCCCCGGTCGTACCGAGTCCAGCTGGAAGACGGCCGCATCTGGAGAAGACACCTGGATCAGCTAAGGAAACGACAGGGTACCTTCGCCAGTGTCGGATCGTGGGCTCAGGTCGACCCCCAGGTGCCACACCAAGCTCCCATTGAAGACCATGCCAGAGCCACTGCACCACCTACACCCGGACCAGGAGAGTTGGCAGTAGACCGGGACTGCCAGATGGGTCCGCCACCGGCACCAGTAGACAGGACCACAACATCGCCAACCAGAAGCACCACACCGGTGCCAGTGCAAACCGCAGAGCGAGGCTGCACCCCATCACCAACCCTACCGGGTTCCTTGGACTCTGAGACACTTGGTAACTCACTGGAGTTACGACGCTCGGGGCGCCAGCACAGACTGCCCGCTTATTTAAGTGACTATGCGTGTTCGCATCTGGGGGGAAGGG
>NW_020772328.1:0-10366 GCF_900518735.1 Pseudonaja textilis | reverse complement strand
AATGAAACGATCGGTCTCTCTGGATCAAAACAAAAGCTCCCTTCCTCAACCTGAATGAATTCACCTCAAGAAAGGTGGGGAACCTCTGGCACTGTCTCCAAGATTTTAGGGCCTCCCCAGATGAGCGTTAAATCCCATCCTGAACTCTGGATCACTTTCACTTGCTTGGTCTTGCCCAGCCACCTGGGGCCTGAGATCGTGTGGCTCCAGGTGTTTCTCTGGATACACCTCAGGTTCCTTCGCCCTCTCGCTTTCTTCCCCTTTTCAGTTAAGGTGGCTGACATGCTAGAAAGCCAAACATGGTCCCTGGAAGGTTCATCTCAATAAAAGAGGACTTTTCTCACAACCAGTTTACCTCTAACACAGAAGAATTGTAGATCTTCTGAGAATGGGATGAAAAGAGAGAGTCTGCTTTGCAAGAAGGATGAACCTCCCACTCCAACGATGTCCTCTCTGTAGCCTGGTGACTTGTCTTGGGAATGGAGAAGACTCCTCTGGCTGCCATTTTGATCCCCTCCCCCAGATTCAAATGGGCCCCTAGCCTCAACAGATTGCCTCAATCGGGGTCTCCCTTTCCTCGCCTTCCTTCTGATGTGCGACTCACATGGAGCTTTGTTTTTTCTGTTTCCCAAATGCAAAGAGCTGATGAGCCCAGTGAAGAAGTCCCTGGATGAGCCAGAAAAAGCCATTAGAGAGGAAGAGCAGCTGGAGCAAACTCAGAGTTGCCTGCTTAAGGTAGGAGACCACATGGCTGAATGTTTGAAAATCTACCCTGAACAGGAAGTTCTTGAAGAATGGAGACAGTGATTTTCCTGCCCACCAATTCTGCAATCTCCCTCTCTCCCTCTTTCTCTCTCCCTCTTTCTCTCTCCCTCTCTCTTGTCCAGATGTTGCAGTCAGATTTGTGAGTTAGGAGTCTTTTTGAGTTTGGAGGTCTAGGGGAAGAAGAGGCAGAATCTGGGGATGGAGTTAAAAGAGGAATCGCCTAGAATTTCTACATAGCCAGAAGCAAACAGTCCAACTCCCCTTGAATACCGGCTGCAATGCCTCAAATGAGATGCCGTCTCCAATTGTTGAATTCCCCTATTTGGAAATATGTTGTTAAATATGAGTGTTAAAAACAAAATCCACATTTTAGTCCAAACCCCTAGAAAACCACAATACCGGCATTTGCAGTAGTCAAGAAAAGTAGCAGACTGGTCATGCCATGCTTGCATCAAATTCTGCAGACTTTATCTTGGGAGTCTTCATCACTCAAGTTTGAAGTAAGACATTTTTGTGTAAGAGGGAACTTTTGGGCCCCAGAAGAAAGCATCTCTCCATCACTGCTTCTTTGGGGCATCTCTTTCCTCCGGCATGAAAAGTCTGGGCTTCTGGCCCAGCTCCTAAAAAGAGAACATTAAAATAGCTGTTCACCGCCTTTCAGGAATCTATGGGTATTTGCCTCCAAGTTTACTGAATTTAACACCAAGAAAGTACATAAATTGTACAAGATGACTAGCAAAAAGCAAGCCCAGGAACAGAAGGTAAGAACAGAGGGGTGTCTCTCTCTCTCTCTGTGTGTGTGTCTTGTGTGTCGTGTGGTAGAATGAAAGGGATACAAATATAAATAAAGAGAAGGAAGGAAAGGGAACATTTTGTGCAAAAGAAAACCTCCAGAACGAGAGGAATTCTGGTTGAAACTTTTAGGTGGGACTGTGCTCCTTCCTTCCTTCCTTCCTTCCTTCCTTCCTTCCTTCCTTCCTTCCTTCCTTCCTTCCTTCCTTCCTTCCTTCCTTCCTTCCTTCCTTTCTTTCTTTCTTTCTTTCTTTCTTTCTTTCTTTCTTTCTTTCTTTCTTTCTTTCTTTCTTTTTTGCTCCTGGCTCTTCCATTGCTGTGTTAAGAGCCAGGAGTTGGGTTGTAGAAGAGAGGAGGAGAAATCCTATCTTTAGGAGAGGGTAGACTGTACATGCTCAGGGGACACAGGTTGGGGATCAAAGCCGTGGAGTCTTCTGGACACTCCTTGATGGGATTGGAATTCTCAGTGAGTCTCCAGCTCCTTTTGCTGGACTTGGCCCTTTATTAACCGATCAGAATAGAGCTGGAAGGGACCTCGGAGGTCTTCTAGTCCAACCCCCTGCTCAAGCAGGAGACCCTATACTGGAGGTGGGATTCTACCGGTTCGGACCGGTTCTATAGAACTGGTTGCTATGATTCTGCACAGTTTGGAGAGCCAGCAAATCCTGCCCCTCGCTGGTCCCGCCCCTCTCCTCCCTTCCCTCCCAGTCAGTCTTTATTGCGCCTGCTCGACATCACTGACTGCGTCCTTCCCCACCCAGTCACACCTGAAGAAATCTTCAGGTTCTTTTTCCCTTCCTGATTGTCAGTTGTGCCCGGATCCCCCTGGCTGTCTAACTGCTTTGCCCAGGACGCGTCCCTGAGGCCCGGGAGGCAAAAGGAGTTGCGGGATGTGTATGTATGCTGGGCGCCCCGCCCTGTGCTCGGTTTTGTGCCTTCTTGGGCCCCAGGGAAGACTTCTGGGAGCAAAAAACGCCCCCCAGGAGGCTTCCCTGAGGTCCAGGAGACCCAAAAACAAGGGGGGGTGCTGCAAAAAAGAAGCCACGCACACCCAGCCACGCCCACAGAACTAGTTGTTAAAACAATTGAATCCCACCCCTGCCCTATACCATGTCAGACAAGTGGCTGTCCAATCCCCATTGATGGACTTACACCCTCTTCTTCTTCAAGTTGTCTGCTGAATGCAATTGTGAGGGTCCCTGGGGTGCCAAAAGGGGCTGGCCTAGCAAACGTTGATGATGAAGACATTTTGGGCCACAAATGAGGAGGTGGGTGGAAGAAAGCCTGAAAGCTTTCACTTTTCTTTCTATTTGTTTTCATCCTTTCCTCTAGAAGAGGCCCTCCAATATTCTCCAGTCATCTCTCTCTTCCCCAGCTCTGGTTAATAAGACCCAAATCATTGTTACTGTTCGCCTTTTGAGATTTCTGGCAATGTTTACAGAAGAAGAAGGAAGAGGCAATGAGTGGCAAGCGGCTTCGTCCAGAAACTCCTGGGCCCAGCCGAGATATTCTGAGATATTCCTATATCTCCTGTCTCCTCACCCTTCCCAGATGCATGGACACCCACAAGAGAACCGCCCACAGCCAAAGAGAAGACATGGCAGCCACGCAGGTGAGCGGTTATCAGGCCCGGCCCAGATTGGACCTTCAGGAAAGAAAGACTCGTCTCCATTTGCAGTCGAGCTGCATCTAGTAAAAGATATGCTTTCACTAAAGTCAAGTGGTCACAGCGAAAGCAAAGCTAGATCTGAGGATTCCTGCATAAAACCCGGTAATCTTCCCTTTTTTCTCTCTGGCCATCTACAATCATGTCCCCTGCAGGCCAATCCTGCAGATAAGGAAGAAAAGTATTAATTTAAAAGTATTTTAGGGAGGAAGCAAGGGAATCCCATCTCTTTGCTCACTCACGCTAGACCAGCGCAACCCTCTTGTATCTTCATAACAAGCAAATATCTGCATCCAGTGGCTACACCATTACGTCTCCTTGCTGAATGGGTGTTGCCCACCATGAAACTGGGATGAAAAGGGCAGAGTTGGACCATGAAAATTAAGCAAATGAACTTGGATTGTTCTTGGTATAAACAAGTGATGGATTTTTCCAAGAAGTTCTAGCTTTGTGGTCTTTGGAGCCAACCAAGGAATAAGGCGGAAAGACAACAGGCAGCTGAAAGAAAAAAGCAAAAGGGCCTAGAATGGCAAAATGACCATGTGTGAGATTTAGTATGTGTTCAACTTACTGCACATTCCAAACAGATAAAATATGAGTGGACCGATGATCAGACTGATGTCCATGCTTGAAGCAAGAAAACCCCAAGGCTTTGTGTATATCTGGATGTCTTTTGGGTGTTGTGATGGTCAGATAGGGCTCACAGTTTAGGAGCAGGCTGAGCTCACTTTCAAAGGTTCCCCTAAAACTTGCGTGTTGTCAATATACACAGCAAACACACCCTCACAATATGTCCCCTTCCCAAGAATGGGGACACACCCACCATGGTGCACTCAAAATAGAAAGGGATCAGGATACGTTTTAGGATGGGAGACTTCTCCTGTGGCCCCCGGACCTAAACCCAAGACAATGTTTCAGAGATTCCTTAGCTCAGGTGTTGTACAGAGAAAAACAGGGGCAGTCGGGCCTAAAGAAGGTGCACCCTGTAAAATGGCTTTTCCAGAACCTTCCATCTCCACCTTCATTCCTCAAATGAAACAATGGCATTGTTTATGGAGCCTACTCATCTTCTAGGAAACGCATAGCCTAATTTTTTTTCACGAATTGCCGGTCAATTTGAGTGAGCTTCCTGACAATAATTGATTTAGGACTTGTTGGTTGTATTGGCCAATATTCGGGAGGCTTTGAGTTCTAACCCTCCCTCAGACAGGAAAACTTCCTGGGGGACTTTGAGCAGATCACCAGGAGACTTTTGAATTCCAGTCCCACCTTAGTTCTTATTGAATTTGGGGTGGTAAATTTGGAAACATTTTCTCAGATTAATGTGAGATACTAAAATTGGAGATACCTAGAGTGTGAGACGGCCGAGTGTCCAATATTGTGGGTAGTGATGGAGGAAAGTGAAATTGTGGGATAATCGCTGTGGTGGGGATGAAATTTTTTTACTACTGGTTCTGTGGGCATGGGTTTGTGGGTGGGGCTAGGTGGGCATGGCTTGATGGGCGTGGCAGTGGAAAGTTACTTCAAAAGCCCATTCCTACTTCTCCCGACTAACCTGCTTTCCAGCTCTGTTCTCCTGTGCAGGACAACCAATCCAGCCGATCAGCTGGGACTCAGTGGGAGGCAGAGAAGAGATGGGAGTGAGGCCAGTCAGAGGCTGTATTTGCCAGTTCTCCGAACCACTGAAAATTTCCTACTGAATACCACCTCTGGATAAACGCGTCTTTCATGTGGCACAAAGCCACAAGTTTCTGCCTTCTTCTACTGCTTGTGGGAGAACCAGAGGGATTTGTGTGAATCTTAGACTGACCTTCTTCTGATCCAACAGAGCTGTTCTTATCTCCTTAAAATGAAATTTACAAAGGGGTCCTATTCACAGTTAGGAGCCATTATGAGACATAAAAATTGATTCCCAATTGATCAGCAATCTCTGTGGTTGGAGAGCAGAGCAGCTTCCATGGGTGCCTCTTCCTAGAATCCTAGAAGTCCCCTCCCCACTTATTCAGCCCCTTCTTGGACCTGGATGAACATTATGCAGCATTGGAGGTTTGTGACCTGGTCAGTGATGTGGCTGCCTTGAGACAGGATCCCTGCAACCTCCTCCTGGGAAGAGTCCCAAGGTCCCCTTTCTCTGGACATCTTCTCCAGCCCTTCACAGATGAGACAGGCTTGGAGGAGGAGCAGAGAAATGCTTCATGTACAAATTGTAGAGTTGGAAATTAAAGGGCTTGAAAATGGCTATTTTATTTCTCTGGTTTTGAAAGGAAAAAAATATACAATGGAAATTTCTTTACAAACTTAACTTTTTTATTTACTTTTTTTTGCTGTGAAGTACATACAATCCCAAACTGAAATACCAGACAACTGTTCTGCTGAATTCTTTCTGCAAAGGAGATTTTATCAGGAAATCAAGAAAGACTCATATAAGAGGGATGAAAATTTCCCTCCTCAGTTGGGAGCCACTCAAACACAGCATTTCACATCATTCCGGCATTTTTAGGGAGAGGATCAGGCAACTAGGCTGGTGTTTGGTTCCCACAGCTTCATCCTGACCGCTTTTCCTATACATTTTCTCACCACCCACCCACATGTTTAGCTCCTGTCAATGGGAACAAGTGCATCAATCCTTTTTTATAAGGTATCATGTTCAGTAGCTATTGCTGAACAGCTGAATTCCTCTGAATTTTACAGTGGTCTCTTTAGCAATATTTATTGAGATGGGAGGGAACTGCAAGAATTCCAGTCGTTCAACGATTCCCCATTTTGAAACATACAGATATCATTTTCTTTGACTCCTGCATACTATCTATATGAAAATCAAATAAAAGAAACATTAACAATTCTTCCACTATCATAATGATGTTATATCTCATGTTTTTACATTTGTTCTGGCTGTGAGATGCTCCTTTGTGTTCAGGTCTGGCCTCAGAAGGATAATGTAGCACTTGGGGACGAAGATGCAGCCCAGCAGACCAGCACTGGAGGCCAGGATGGAGAAGACCTGCACAGCCACCATGTATTTCCCTTTGATGCTCAGGTAGGTGGGCACAAAAGTCACCCAGACACTGCAGAAGACCAGCATGCTGAAGATGATCAGTTTGGCTTCGTTGAAGGCCCCAGGCAAATTCCTGGCTAGGAAAGCCACTGTGAAGCAGATGGCAGCTAGGAAACCCATGCAACTGAGGGTGACGTAGAACATGACAACGGCCCCTTCGTTGCATTGCAGGATGATCTCTCCAGGCTGGGAGAGGAGGTCAGAGTCAGGGAAGGGGGGAGAAACTCCCAGCCAGATGGAGCAGATAATCACTTGGATAGCAGAACAAGACAGGATGATGGAGTTGGCCAAACGCTTCCCCAACCATCTCTTCGCTCGGTTTCCTGGTTTTGTGGCCAGAAAAGCCAGCACCACCGTGATGGTTTTGGCCAAGAGGGAAGAAACGGCAACTGAGAAGATGAGGCTGAAGACCATTTGTCGGAGAAGGCAGGTGGTTTTCCTTGGTTGACCAATGAAGAGAGAAGATGACAAGAAGCAAAGCAGAAGGGAGACCAGGAGGATGTAGGAGAGGTCCCGGTTGTTGGCTTTGACAAGGGGAGTTTCTCGGTATTTAATGAAGACGGTTAAAACAAGGCCTGTGGTTAGGAACAAGAATAGGGCAAAAGAGACCAGGATGGTGCCCAGAAGTTCTTCATAAGACAGGAAGGTTATAACTTTGGGGATACATTGGACTCTTTTATTATTTGGGAATTTATCATCCGGACATTTGGTGCATTTTTCTGTGTCTAAGAAAAAAGAACAACAACCCCATATTTCTTTGTCCTTTGCATTTCAAGATATATTGTACATTGTTTGGCAACAAGTGATTATCAGGAGCATTTTCCGGGATGGATTTCTTAATATCTCTAGAGTCAAAAAATAATTGTATCACTTTTTTAAAAAAGATAGCTACAATATATTTTTGATAGGCTATGAAATTGAGGGAAGGTTTGGGCTTGAAATATTTCCTTTGTAATGTTCACAAATATTGATAGGAACCTCCATTACCAGAGGAAAATAATGAATCAATTAAGCTTTCTAGAGAAACTTATCTGTCAGGTGTCAATTCTTGTCATACTTGCTTCAGAGGTGGCTGGCATATCAAGTGACTGTTGCAAATAATTTGGAATGGCCATTGGAGCAGTGGTGATATGGGTGCAGACGCATACAGGCATAACTATCCATGCCACCATATTGTGTATCTCATACATCAGCAACACCTTTTCAGTGTTCCTCAAAGGGGACCCATGTAGACTGCATTGCAATCCTCCTTGGAGGAGGTGGACATAAAACAATTCCTCGTGTTTCAAGGAACTCAGGTGTTCCTAGAGAAGTAAATGTGGAAGGAAGGACACATCCAAGCTAAAAAGAAGAAATATTTTCTCCGGCAGTAGTAAAGCTTGTCCAATCTGTCACTGCCACCGCTCTCTATCCAGCCCTTCCTTCACAATCTTTTTGCTCTTCTGTTTAGATAAGAAATGAGGCATTTTGGAAATAAACCAGAAACTAATTAAGCTTAAAAGTCTGTTTTAATTCACACTTTCATGACAATGCTCTGGATGGATCCAGTTCCACCAGGCCATCCATTTTCCTCTGGTGTCACCCACCTTTCTGAGTGGAGAAGGTCCCCTCCGGACAAGGAACACAGTTGTAACAGCAAACTGGCTCTTCTTCTTGAGCCCTCTTGACAAATCCAGGATGACAACTTTCCACACATTCAGACTGAGGAAAGGACTGAGCAGAAAAAAACAGGATTTCCAAAGGAAATGTGTTAGGACTCTCCGTCCATGGAAAATGGAGGTAAAAATGGATATTAGACAAGATAGTAGATATTAGCCTCTGGTCTTCACTTAAGTAAAGACAAAATCTCTCACTATTTCCAAATGGTTGGAGATATAACTTCTGGAAGATTCTTCCATTAGTTCCTCTCTTTTGCTTTTGGCATCTCACATTGCCAGAAAAAAAAGGACTTTATTAAATAGAAAAGTCTGGAGAGATGGAACCAGGGGTGGGATTGTACTGGTTCTGTCTATTCTACAGAACCAGTTGTTATGATTCTGCACAGTTTAGAGAAACAGCAAATTGCACCACTGACTGGCCCCGCCCCTCCCCTCCGCTCCCAGTCAGTCCTTATCGTGCATGCACGGCATCATCTGCAGCCTGCTTTTGCCCACTCGCCAGGCCAGCCATTGCTGCATGCCTTCCGCTGTGGCCCTGCCTGATCTCCCTGGGTGAGGGAGGCTCTGCAAACTCTGGGGCCCAGTCGCCTATCTGCCACTGCAGGTCACCTTTAACCCCCCACCCCACTTGCCTTTTGCTGCCACCACCCGCCACCCTCATCCCCAGCAGGGAAGGCCCAGTATCTATGGTGAATACAGGCGGGAGATGAGATGCAGACTGGTGGGGACCAGAGCTACATTTTGCTGTACTGGAAGTCATGTGGAAAGGCTCACGTTCTCCTACTGCTGGGAGAGCAAGAGAGTCTTTCCCGGCACAGCTCCGGGTGGTGAGAGAAACAGGATTCAAGCGGGCTGCTTCTCTGCCACACAGAACCGCCCGTTTCCCCATTGGAGAGGAAGTTGCCAACTTTTCGCAGTGCCGGGAAAAATTCTCTTGCTTTTCCAGCAGCAGGAGAATATGAGTCTCTCCACATGGGATTAGCTGGGATTCACGCAGCTGCTGGACCCTGCTGGCGGTGAGGCAGAGGTGTGGGGGAGGGAGATCAGAGAGCATGGCCCATTTGCCTAGCATTCCCTTCCCTCTCCAGCCCGCAGCCCCTTTGTTGGACCCAGAATAATCATCCCTGGTTGGCCCTGGCACACCACCTGGTTGCATCCATGTAGGCAACAGGCATTGTCATTTTGAAGTTGAGGGAGAATTTGGGGAAGGAGTTGGAGGGTCCTGCAGTGGATGGTACAGGAGTGCCATTGAGAAGCAGGGAAGTGGCCTTCTAGTGGTCCAACCTGGTGTTCAGGCTGGAGGCGGGCCATGGGAAGTCAGAGCACCGAGGGAAAGGGGGATTGCCAGGGGAAGCCACCCTCTCCTAGCAGAATTGGGACCATTGGGGGAGTCCTAGGAATTGGGTGAGTCACACCGCAGCTCCTTGCCTTCTTAGCTTAGGGAATAGCCATTTTGTGCAAGAGGAAGATTGCGGAGTGGGGAGGTCTAACTGAGCATCTCCCCCGGTGTCTTCGCCAGATTATTTGGGCACATACAAGCGAGCGCAGTTAAAGGCACTGCTGTCGCATGTGAGCTCAGGCCTCAATCCTTGGCTCCGTAAAGCCAGCACCAAAGAAGTGGTCGATTAGATAAACCTGTGGTGCAATGCTCACTCGTATCTCGGCCACTCCAAGCCGTCTGACCTCAAAGCCCCTCAGGAGCTGCCGTTCCCAGGTCTCTACTCACCTGTGCTTGGTCGCCCCCTCTTCACCTTGATGAAGCGGCTGGCCCTGCCCCTCACCCTCCCCTCCCTCGCCTGCCCTGAGAAGGTAAGGGTGACGGTGGGGGATAGCGAAGCGGCCGGGTCCCTATCTTCCCGATTCTCTCTCCCACTCTGTGTGTGTGTGTGTGTGTGCGTGTGTGTGTGTCCCTGAAAGCATGGCCAAGCCAGCAAGCTCTCCTTCGCACTCTTCGTTACTTCTTTCATTTCTTGTTTTTGGAATCCAGACTGGCTGAACAACGATCACTAGACCGCGGTGGAAGTGTCCCTTCGGGTGACACTTCTCCTCCTCCTCCTCCTCCTCCTCCTCCTCCTCCTCCTCTCATAACCGGTGGTTATGGCAGGGCCGGGAGGGTGCATGCGCACGGGGAGATGCTCCTCAAGCAAATGCCAAAGCACTGTAAAACAGAGTATGGGGCGGGTGGCTACTCACTTGAGGAATGAGCATCTCCCCACACAACTCCCCACACAACTCTTGATCCATCCACACCTGCGGGGTGCAAAAGGAGGAGGAAGAGGGGGAGGAGGAGGGTCGCCCGAATGGACGCTTCCACCACGGTCTGGCAATCGTTGTTCAGCCAGTCTGGATTCGAAAAAGAAGAAATGAAAGAAGTAGTAAAGAGCACCAAGGAGAGCTTTTTGGCTTGGCCCAGCCACAGCTTTGAGGGAG
>NW_020772327.1:0-10366 GCF_900518735.1 Pseudonaja textilis | reverse complement strand
CCAGGAAAAGTTGTCTCAGAATTAGCTTGAGATGGCAATGTAGGAAAAGCAGAGGATAGTGGAGGAGATGCCAGTGAAGGAGTGGAAAGTAATAGAACAGTGTGATTGAAGTATGTGTGATTGTGAAAAAATCTTAAGCAAGAATAAGATCCTATAGTAGATAGAGTAACATGTATAGTTAAAAATATTAAACAAGGAGAATAGTAATAGTGAACAGTAATGTCAGAAGTAGGCGAAAGAAAGCTACCATTGTGTTGGAAAACATAATTACATGTAGAAAGGAGATTATCTTTAAAAATAAAGGTAACAGTGTCAGCAAGAAAAGTAAATATAGCATCAGGAGATGCCCTGAATTGAGAAAAGACAGGAAATATTGATATCAGAAGAAAAATTAGAGTTAGAGTCAGGTTTGCCATGGTAAGGTCTGACACAGCGAGCAGGAACCCAAAGCACTCGATCAGGAAGTTGGACAGCAGCGTAACCTTTTCCCCAGGTGATGAGCTGTGCAGGACCTTTCCACGCAGGATCTGGAAGCTGTCTGAAATAAACAAGAGGACGGGAAGAGGGAACTACTGGCTTGGTGAAGTGGCGAGAAGCCGCTGTGGAAGAAGGAGAGCCAGTAAGATTAAGAAAGTTAAGAGAATAGAGAGTAATGTTCAAGATGTTTTGTAACGCCGGGAGGTTCGGGGGGCCTAAGCCTTTTTTCCCTATTTGCCGATCAAGGGCATTTTTCAGAGTTTGGTTTGCCCTTTCCACAATAGCCTGACCTTGGCTATTGAAAGGTATGCCAAATTTATGTGTGATGGCCCACTTATGGCAAAACTCAGCAAAGGGAGAACTGACATAAGCAGGACCATTATCTGTTTTGAGAATTTTTGGACATCCCAACGTTACGAATGACCGAATACAGTGATTAATAACATTTTTAGTAGCCTCTCCTCTTTGTAATGTTGCCATAATAAACCCTGAATATGTATCAACTGATACATGAATGTATTTCCAGGGAGCAAAGGGAGGATAATGAGTTACATCCATTTGCCATGTATCACAGGCTTGAGTACCCCTAGGATTGACACCTTCAGGGATACCTTTGGCCTGCAAGCTACATGTTGGACATTGTTGAATTATTGCTGTGGCTTCTTGATACGTAATCCCAAATTGCTGTACCAAGGCCTTCTTATTTTGATGGAAATAGTCATGACTCTCCCCAGCTGAAAGCTGTTGTGAAAGAGGAGAGGAGGCCATAATTTTACAAGCCTCATCTGCCATATGATTGCCTTCTGCCAGAAATCCAGGCAATTGCTGATGACTTCTGATATGAGCTACAAATAAAGGTTTCCCTCGCTTTTTCAGCAGTGTCTGAAGCTGTAAAAAAAGTGTCATGAGAGAAGGAGGGGTAACAGGAGAAATATATGCATCGAAAATATGAGCAACCATCTGAGTAACATACATGCTATCAGATATTACATTTAAAGATTCCTGTGGAAAAAGAGACAAGGCCAAAGAAAAAGCAGCTAACTCTGCTTGTTGTGCTGAGTTCTGTGGGGCAGTTAAGCGTTTGTTCCATTGAGCATTTTCACACCATGCACATGCTCCAATATTTTTTGAACCATCAGTAAAGACAGTTAAGCCTTCCTTCAATGGCTGTTGGACAAAAGGTGATTGTAAAACAAAAGGAACTGTCTTCAACACCTGCAGTCTTGAATCAGATGGAAGGTGGCATGACACTTGGCCACACTAATCTTCCAATGCATCCTGCAGTGTTGTGGAGGTCTGAAAAAGAGGTTCCCATTGACTAATCTTAAAAGGAATATACAATGTAAAAATATCCATTCCCATCAGGGCTTTGGTTCTCTTGCGCCCTTTTTGTATAAGAAAAGCCATTTGTGCTGCTTTAGTAAAAATAGAGGTTTTTGGAGTATGTGGTAGGTGTAACCATTCCAAGAAATGAAGATTTTTTGCATTAGATACTTGAACAATTATTGCAGTCAGTAATTGATGAGTGGAAATAATAGCAAGAGAAGGTGGTGTGTCTGCAAGTGCACGGTTTACCCATTGAGTTGCTAGGGCTGTGTTTACTTGCTTTAAAGCTTCTAGATGCTGAGCTGAGAGATAGACCTTATCTGCAGGATTTTTTAATCCTACTAGTGCTTGAAAAAGTGGTGATAGCATCTGTGTAGTTAGAGCAAGATATGGTCTAGCCCAGTTAATAATTCCCAAGTACTGCTGTAATTGAACCAATGTGGTTGGCTGTGGAAGTGTGAGTGAAGGAATATGTGGAGATGCTGAGGAAGCTAAAACCTTGTGACCTAAATATTGCATTGGGTAGTGAGACTGGATTTTTTCAGGTGCTATATGTAACCCTGCTTTTGCTAATGTGGTCAAGAGGATCGGAAAAGTTTTTTGTACCGTCCCCTTTGGCCCATCAGCTGCAATTAAGATATCATCCATGTAATGATATACAAGAAAATTAGGAAATTGAGATCTATAAGGATGCAGAGCCTCATTGACAAAATATTGACACATAGTTGGTGAATTAAGCATACCTTGTGGAAGAACTTTCCATTGATACCTAGATGTGGGTTTAGAGTTATTGAGTTCTGGCACTGTAAATGCAAAGATGATTCTATCCTTTTGTGCCAGAGGTATAGAAAAGAAACAGTCCTTTAAATCTATTGAAAGGCAACGATCTCCTATTGCAGCCAATGCAAGATTATTAAGAGCAGAAGAATCATATAAGTAAGGAGCTGCAACCACACCCTCTATTGTAAGAGAAGAATTGGGAATAAGCAAGACAGGTGTGGAAGGAGGAAGAGGTTTGAAAAGCGTTGCAGTTAAAGGAAGAGTAAAAACAGCACCAGGATCATCATACACAAGATCCTCTAACAATACCACAGGAAACGTTGTGGCAGTTAGTTCAGCCTTTGTGGCGGGGCTAGCTGAAGACCCCTCAATTAGTTTCCCGAAGGCTGTGAAGGAGAAGGATTAGAATAACAATTTGAAGCCCAATGATAGCCTTTCCTGCAGCGAGGACAGATAGTTTTTGGTTTAATTGAAGAGGGTGGACCTCTGGTTTGGCCACGAAAAGCAGCTCCTCCCCCTGGCTTACGACATTGATTTTTAAAATGTCCTGGCTTGCCACAGTTAAAACAATTGCCATTGCGTTTTAAAGCAAAAGCATCAGGAGGAGAAGTGGTAGCAGAATTAGGATTTGGTAATGAAGCTGTGATTGCATTAGCAAGCATATTCATTTTATGAGTAGTTGTTCCTACAATTCTACAGAGTTGTAAAAACTCAGCCAAAGTCACTCCTGGCTTATTAGCAACTGGCTGTAGAATTTTTTGACAATCATGATTAGCATTTGAATAAGCCAATTTTATAAGTAATTCTTGTTTTGCAACAGGATTATCTATCTGTCTATCTAAGGCTGTCTGAAGCCGGCTTATGAATGAGGCATAAGGTTCTTCAGGTTCTTGCATAATTTTTAAAAATGCTTGAATGGACTGAGAATCTGAATCACCCACTCGCTTTAAAGCATTCATAGCACACATATGAATAATGGCAAAACTACGACGAGGAGAATTTTGTTGTTGTGCTAGAGTAGAAAATTGACCTTTCCCCAATAACTGATTTTCAGTTACTCCAGCAGGCAAACCCCTATGGATTTCAGCCTCAATAGCTTTTTCATATTCAGATTGCCACACAACATATTGTGCTGGAGTCATAAGCATAGAAAAAAGCATTTTCCAATCATACAATAACATAACTGTATTAGCTGTAACCAAAGAATCAAGTATTCCCCTAGTAAAAGGAGAATGCAATCCATAAGTTGTAACTGCATCTTTTATATTTTTCAAAACTTTAAACTCAATGTTACTATGAACATTGCCTCCTCCCCCAGGGATGATAGTCATAGGATAAGCAGAAGGTTCTTCTGTTTCTAAAGATAGAGGTGATGACAAAAGATTGGTTATGATTCCTCCCATAGGATTCATAATAGGAGAATCAGAAAGAGAAGGAAGAGGAGGAGGAGGGGGATGAGGGGGGGAAGAAATATCTGAATAAGGAGGTGGTAAGGAAGAGTTTGATTCCAAATGAGCTGCAAGAGGCTTAGAAGTTTTTGAATTAGAAGAGTGGGAGTCAGAAGAAACAGGAGAAAAGGAATTTTCAGGAAGACTAGAAGGAGGATATATAATTGTAATAGCAGCCATTATTGCTTTCCAAGAAATAAGTATATCCATGGGAGCTCTGGGAACTTTATGTAAATATTTTCCTAATTTTTCCCAGTCAGAATGGTTAAGAGTTCCAGCAGATGGATAGGCTGGACAGTGTGCCTCAATATAAATTATAAATTTATTTAAAGATTTCTTAGAAATAGGGTACACAGTGGTACCATTGGTTTTTTGAAAGGAATTAGCTTTCTTCACTAGATTATAAAGTTCGTCCCTATGCCCTGACGAAACTTGAGAAATCGAGGAGCCCATTCTTACCTTTTTTGTCGACGTAGCCTATTCCAGGCGAATAAGAATGAGATGAAGAAGATGCACTTCTAGACAAAAGTCACACCTTGGAACCTGAAAGGCGAAGGGATCCCAGACGATTAGAGATCCCGGACGAGCCCCCAGCTGTCGCGTTGAGCGACCGGTCTGTTGTTTCGCCTTTCTGGTTGATTGCTGAATTCCTCTCAGAAAATAACCCTCTCCAGGGTGAGATTTAAAGTAGCCCTCGCAAGGGCGAGACAGTGGGACCCTCGCAAGGGTGAGGCCAGGCAAGACTCACAAAAGAGTGATTGCCAAGCAAGCACAAGAAATAAAACACACAAAACACAAGAAATCTTCAAAATGAGGCAGCACTTTGAGCCTGGGGGAGATGGGATTCCCTAGCTGCCCTGGAACAGATGGAAAATGTCCGGGCCTCTCTCCTTCTCCTGCTCCCTTCTTCTGCTTCTCCTTTCTCCCCCAGGCTTTTTGCTGTCCTCTTTTATTGTGCTAATTCAAGGGAGGGGGTCAGAGAGGAAATTTACAGAAAGGTAAAGAGATACAATGTTAATCTTTTTTGACCAGTTTACGTGACATGAGTCACATACTCTATAGCTGCTATAGACAGGCATATCTTATTTGAATACACATTCTTTGTCTCTTTTATTAACTCCCTTCTTGTCAGTGCTTTGCTTTTTAGCAAGATTTCTTCCTGTGGAAAAATACAAGACAGAACCAAGGTAAAATAGTCACAATTCCTCCTTTCTTTATTTTTTGTGCTCATGACTCTAGGTAGAGTTCTTTCTCTTCCAGAGTAGTCTCACAAGGTGACAACAAGCCCTTCGGTTTGTTGATGCCTTGCTGAACCAGCTCATACGAGGAGAAGTCCTCATCCCCCGAGTCGTGGCTGGACCTAGTTAAGAAATTTTCTTTGGGAGAAAAGAAGTTATTAATGTCTATTTCCTCCTCTGACTCTTGGTCAGAGTACCATTCCAACAGCGGTTTTTTGACCAGATCTTTTGATTCAATGCTGGATGTAAAAAAGCTAACTGTTTTTTGAGTATTGTTAATTTCATTGTCAAGTGTTTTCAAACGATCCTTCAATAATTTTAGTAAACGTCCTATTACACATGGACCAATAGTACATGCAAGAAGCAATAACACAAGAGGACCTATTAAGGCTGATAAGAGTGTTGTTAACCAGGGAGAAAAATTAAACATGCTTTGATACCATGACTGTCCTTGTTGTAATGGATTCACCTGAATATTGGGTTTTTGTAGAAAGTTTGATTTCAAATTGTGATTGGGACCAATATCATAATTAGACATAGATATAGAAAGACGAATTGTAAAAATATTCCCTTCATTTCCTTGACCATCCCACTGACGTTCTCCCCAAGTAAACCCAACCATCCATTGTTTTTTTGTAAGTGTCTTTCCTTTTGCAGTAAATGTGATTCTGAGTGGATTTAGTCTCTGTCCACAACAAGGCATTGAAGAGCAGGGAAGATGTTCTTGAGCACGGGTAATATGAATATAGTCATTTTTGGTAGGTGCTTCCCACCAGATATGACCTGTGGATACACAACTCCAATTTTTACAATATCTGTCAACTACCCCACCGCAGGCAGCACGAGAAGCACCAGTACTGTGAGCAGGACAAAAATATAGTCTAAAGTTGTGAGCAGGTGCTGGAGAACAGGAGCCTTGCTTGTCCCATTTATCAGCTTGTAGTTCTTTATCTGCAAATTTTTCTACTCCTGTCCCCATTTCAGCAAAATCCATGAAAAGCTGAGGAAACCATGGCCATCTAGTATAATTAGTGGTGGTGTTTAAAATATTTCCTTGAAAATCAAGGATAGTCCAGGTATATTTTTGAGGTTGATGTTCATTTGTAGAAGGTTGTAAGCTTCGAGGAATGCGATGATAGCCAAATCTTGGAACAGCACGAGATGCAGACCGCTTAGAGATGGAGTTGTCAGCGATGAAGACAGGATACCCAAGATGGCGAGCTCGAATGGGAGCTGTAGTCTTACGATGAGTGTCATCAGGGATGAGGTGGCGTCTTCGCACGACAGGTGTTTTGTAGTGAACAGGAACCCAGGAAGATGAATGATGCAATATGCATTTGGTGACATCACAGGGTGGAAAGCAGCAACGAAGATGCCATTGCAGTTTGTCTCCAGGAAAAGTTGTCTCAGAATTAGCTTGAGATGGCAATGTAGGAAAAGCAGAGGATAGTGGAGGAGATGCCAGTGAAGGAGTGGAAAGTAATAGAACAGTGTGATTGAAGTATGTGTGATTGTGAAAAAATCTTAAGCAAGAATAAGATCCTATAGTAGATAGAGTAACATGTATAGTTAAAAATATTAAACAAGGAGAATAGTAATAGTGAACAGTAATGTCAGAAGTAGGCGAAAGAAAGCTACCATTGTGTTGGAAAACATAATTACATGTAGAAAGGAGATTATCTTTAAAAATAAAGGTAACAGTGTCAGCAAGAAAAGTAAATATAGCATCAGGAGATGCCCTGAATTGAGAAAAGACAGGAAATATTGATATCAGAAGAAAAATTAGAGTTAGAGTCAGGTTTGCCATGGTAAGGTCTGACACAGCGAGCAGGAACCCAAAGCACTCGATCAGGAAGTTGGACAGCAGCGTAACCTTTTCCCCAGGTGATGAGCTGTGCAGGACCTTTCCACGCAGGATCTGGAAGCTGTCTGAAATAAACAAGAGGACGGGAAGAGGGAACTACTGGCTTGGTGAAGTGGCGAGAAGCCGCTGTGGAAGAAGGAGAGCCAGTAAGATTAAGAAAGTTAAGAGAATAGAGAGTAATGTTCAAGATGTTTTGTAACGCCGGGAGGTTCGGGGGGCCTAAGCCTTTTTTCCCTATTTGCCGATCAAGGGCATTTTTCAGAGTTTGGTTTGCCCTTTCCACAATAGCCTGACCTTGGCTATTGAAAGGTATGCCAAATTTATGTGTGATGGCCCACTTATGGCAAAACTCAGCAAAGGGAGAACTGACATAAGCAGGACCATTATCTGTTTTGAGAATTTTTGGACATCCCAACGTTACGAATGACCGAATACAGTGATTAATAACATTTTTAGTAGCCTCTCCTCTTTGTAATGTTGCCATAATAAACCCTGAATATGTATCAACTGATACATGAATGTATTTCCAGGGAGCAAAGGGAGGATAATGAGTTACATCCATTTGCCATGTATCACAGGCTTGAGTACCCCTAGGATTGACACCTTCAGGGATACCTTTGGCCTGCAAGCTACATGTTGGACATTGTTGAATTATTGCTGTGGCTTCTTGATACGTAATCCCAAATTGCTGTACCAAGGCCTTCTTATTTTGATGGAAATAGTCATGACTCTCCCCAGCTGAAAGCTGTTGTGAAAGAGGAGAGGAGGCCATAATTTTACAAGCCTCATCTGCCATATGATTGCCTTCTGCCAGAAATCCAGGCAATTGCTGATGACTTCTGATATGAGCTACAAATAAAGGTTTCCCTCGCTTTTTCAGCAGTGTCTGAAGCTGTAAAAAAAGTGTCATGAGAGAAGGAGGGGTAACAGGAGAAATATATGCATCGAAAATATGAGCAACCATCTGAGTAACATACATGCTATCAGATATTACATTTAAAGATTCCTGTGGAAAAAGAGACAAGGCCAAAGAAAAAGCAGCTAACTCTGCTTGTTGTGCTGAGTTCTGTGGGGCAGTTAAGCGTTTGTTCCATTGAGCATTTTCACACCATGCACATGCTCCAATATTTTTTGAACCATCAGTAAAGACAGTTAAGCCTTCCTTCAATGGCTGTTGGACAAAAGGTGATTGTAAAACAAAAGGAACTGTCTTCAACACCTGCAGTCTTGAATCAGATGGAAGGTGGCATGACACTTGGCCACACTAATCTTCCAATGCATCCTGCAGTGTTGTGGAGGTCTGAAAAAGAGGTTCCCATTGACTAATCTTAAAAGGAATATACAATGTAAAAATATCCATTCCCATCAGGGCTTTGGTTCTCTTGCGCCCTTTTTGTATAAGAAAAGCCATTTGTGCTGCTTTAGTAAAAATAGAGGTTTTTGGAGTATGTGGTAGGTGTAACCATTCCAAGAAATGAAGATTTTTTGCATTAGATACTTGAACAATTATTGCAGTCAGTAATTGATGAGTGGAAATAATAGCAAGAGAAGGTGGTGTGTCTGCAAGTGCACGGTTTACCCATTGAGTTGCTAGGGCTGTGTTTACTTGCTTTAAAGCTTCTAGATGCTGAGCTGAGAGATAGACCTTATCTGCAGGATTTTTTAATCCTACTAGTGCTTGAAAAAGTGGTGATAGCATCTGTGTAGTTAGAGCAAGATATGGTCTAGCCCAGTTAATAATTCCCAAGTACTGCTGTAATTGAACCAATGTGGTTGGCTGTGGAAGTGTGAGTGAAGGAATATGTGGAGATGCTGAGGAAGCTAAAACCTTGTGACCTAAATATTGCATTGGGTAGTGAGACTGGATTTTTTCAGGTGCTATATGTAACCCTGCTTTTGCTAATGTGGTCAAGAGGATCGGAAAAGTTTTTTGTACCGTCCCCTTTGGCCCATCAGCTGCAATTAAGATATCATCCATGTAATGATATACAAGAAAATTAGGAAATTGAGATCTATAAGGATGCAGAGCCTCATTGACAAAATATTGACACATAGTTGGTGAATTAAGCATACCTTGTGGAAGAACTTTCCATTGATACCTAGATGTGGGTTTAGAGTTATTGAGTTCTGGCACTGTAAATGCAAAGATGATTCTATCCTTTTGTGCCAGAGGTATAGAAAAGAAACAGTCCTTTAAATCTATTGAAAGGCAACGATCTCCTATTGCAGCCAATGCAAGATTATTAAGAGCAGAAGAATCATATAAGTAAGGAGCTGCAACCACACCCTCTATTGTAAGAGAAGAATTGGGAATAAGCAAGACAGGTGTGGAAGGAGGAAGAGGTTTGAAAAGCGTTGCAGTTAAAGGAAGAGTAAAAACAGCACCAGGATCATCATACACAAGATCCTCTAACAATACCACAGGAAACGTTGTGGCAGTTAGTTCAGCCTTTGTGGCGGGGCTAGCTGAAGACCCCTCAATTAGTTTCCCGAAGGCTGTGAAGGAGAAGGATTAGAATAACAATTTGAAGCCCAATGATAGCCTTTCCTGCAGCGAGGACAGATAGTTTTTGGTTTAATTGAAGAGGGTGGACCTCTGGTTTGGCCACGAAAAGCAGCTCCTCCCCCTGGCTTACGACATTGATTTTTAAAATGTCCTGGCTTGCCACAGTTAAAACAATTGCCATTGCGTTTTAAAGCAAAAGCATCAGGAGGAGAAGTGGTAGCAGAATTAGGATTTGGTAATGAAGCTGTGATTGCATTAGCAAGCATATTCATTTTATGAGTAGTTGTTCCTACAATTCTACAGAGTTGTAAAAACTCAGCCAAAGTCACTCCTGGCTTATTAGCAACTGGCTGTAGAATTTTTTGACAATCATGATTAGCATTTGAATAAGCCAATTTTATAAGTAATTCTTGTTTTGCAACAGGATTATCTATCTGTCTATCTAAGGCTGTCTGAAGCCGGCTTATGAATGAGGCATAAGGTTCTTCAGGTTCTTGCATAATTTTTAAAAATGCTTGAATGGACTGAGAATCTGAATCACCCACTCGCTTTAAAGCATTCATAGCACACATATGAATAATGGCAAAACTACGACGAGGAGAATTTTGTTGTTGTGCTAGAGTAGAAAATTGACCTTTCCCCAATAACTGATTTTCAGTTACTCCAGCAGGCAAACCCCTATGGATTTCAGCCTCAATAGCTTTTTCATATTCAGATTGCCACACAA